>JAJKFI010000052.1:8871440-8931257 GCA_029204185.1 Lerista edwardsae | reverse complement strand
ATAATAATAATAATAATAATAATAATAATAATAATAATAATAATAATAAAGGTATTTTTATACTGCCTTTTTCAAGATTAAAAATTTTAAAACTTGAAATATATAAATGTAAAAGAAATCTTACGTTTGCACTTTGGGAGACCAATCCATTCAACTTTATCACCTTCCAAAGTACAATGAGAAGTGTTCTGTCCAACTAAATGAAATCTAAAGGGAAAGATAAGTTTAAATGTGGGAGGATAGCAATACATGATTTTGGCATTTTCTTGCCATTAGGTTAAATACAAGTGAACCATAAACTATATTCTGGATTCCGAATTGCTGTATAAAAAGGGTCAGAAAATCCCCTAGTTAATAGGGCACTGTCCCCGGTCTCAAAGCATTCAGAAATTTGGAATAGACCTTTATCCAAAACAATATGGTCTCTTAACTGCCTCTGCTTACATTTGTCTTTGAATGAAGAACAAATAAAAAGTAAAGTGAAGAACTGAAGTACATTAAAACCCATATGATGCTTCAGGGTAAGGGTCTCCAAACTAGGGCCCCAGAGCCACATCCGACCCACCACAAGATTTTATTCAGACCGCAGGAACTTGGCTTTTTGGTCAAAGTATTTGCTAACATTTGTGGTTGCATATAGTCATCATAGCTTGTAACCAGTGAGGGACATGTCCTAAATCAGTCCAATCCTCTTTTAAAGGCACCTAGTGCCACCACTATATCCTGTGGCAAGGAGTTCCACAACAACAGAAACACCACCTGGCACCTTGGACTGCTGGTTAATATAGCTGGAAAATACTGCTGGCAGGTATCCCATATCCAGGCAGCTGCAAATAGTGCTGCAATTGTTTGTGAATTGTTTGCAAAAATAATAATTGGGTGGCACTAGAAAAAGGACCTCTCGAAGTATCCATAAATCACATGTAAAACAATGCTCTTTGTAAAGAACAAAAGAAGGATGGGCCATAGTTTGACTCCATTTTGTCAACATGACTCCATTTTGTGGGAAAGAGCTGAAGCTGCTAAAATACCAGCTGGTGGTAATCAGCTCACTTCCTGAAGTAATCAGGAAGTATAATTTCCTATCTGCTTTGTTTCTGCAGAAAGGTGTGAGGTTATAGCTAGGGTCAGGAAGGAAATATTTAATCAGGAAGGTTCCATCCAGCTAGTGTTGCAATCAAGAAGTTTCCGCACAGCTGAGACCCATCACTTAGGTTGTGTATGTAACCTTTCTGACCATTCTGTGACCTCTGAACGTTCCATCACTCCATCAGGAGATGGCCGACCTTTATTCTGATTGGATAATTGATTGTGCTAGAGAGGTATAAAGTACCCAGTTTGGGGGTACAGATCACACACCACAGACCATCAAGACACCATCAAGACCATCAAAGAAGACCATCAGGTCTTCAGACCTGGAGATCACCTTCTCCAAGCCGTCCAAGATACCCAGGATGGACCTGCTGCCTGCACTGGACTGAAAGGAAGGTGAACCTGTAAAGCTAACTACCTTACAGGTACTAGGGCCTAGTCTACAGTTAGGCATATAGTTGTTTTGTTGTTTTAATGTGTACCTTAGTTAAATCTCTATTAGTTCTTTTAAGCCTTTCCTCGTTTTGTAACTGCTTGTTTTCTTAATAAATTACAGTTAATCCATAAGCTTTGTTTGTATTTGGAACCAAACTAAATTCAGTTTTGCTGCTTGGGAACTCTATAAGCTTAAAGTTAAGCCTTATAGCCTTGGATAGGTCCATGCAGACAGGGCAAGATTTAAAAAGTTAAGAGGCTGTTTATTGCTGTTAGAGGCTTTTGCTCTTAACTATGGTCCCAGGCTGGTAGCAGAGGATGTATGCCTTGTTGTCTTGAATTGGAAGTGCTTAAGGACACACTCTGCTTAACGTTCACAATCCATATGGGCCAGGGACGTCATCCAAGCGCCGGAACTACCAGAACGCTCGGATGATTGACATCCCTCCGCCCCTATGGCGGAGGGCTGCCACGCCCCCCCAGCCTCAGTGCGCCGGAATCGCTCCGTTTTTGAGCGATTCGGGACGCAAGGGAGGGAGGGAGGGCCCAGCAGCAGCTCGCCCATCCTCCGAAGTGGCGGAGCGGCCCGGGACCTCTGCGGAACTAGCGGAATGGAGTTCCGGGCCGTTCCCCCTGAATGACATCACTGATATGGGCCCTGGGCTGGTTATAGGGCATATGAACCTGTGAATTACACTCTTCCTTATTCTAACAAGACATGGGTCACCAATTGCAAGATAATCCAACAACGTTTTGCCCAAATCAGACCGGTTCACAGCAACATTGTCTTCTACAAGATATGGTCACACCAAACAGACCATTATCCCAGTTTCTTTTCTAGAAGCTTTAGTACTGATGGACATCATGGCAAAAATGATGACATGCTCAGAAGCTCCAGCATACCATGGGTGAAACACCCACATTCCAACAAGTGAGACAGCGCTACAAAGGAGGAAATTGAAAATCCTTCCTCTGCCATGAACTCAGTAGGTGGTGACACACAAGTGGCTGCTCAGCTGCAAATCGAGGCAGTGGTGTTCTGGAGGGTGAGGTGGGAATTTGCAATAGCCTGAGCTCCTGTGTAAAGCAGCCCCTTCCCCTTCCCTTCAGAGCCATTCACTGCTCAGAGAAAGCCTCCAGATAACTATCCAAGAGGCAGATGACCCAGAAGGCGAGGGGAGAAGCCACTTTAAACTTAGCATTTTTCCCCCTCTTTAGGAATGCTACTGAACTGAGTAGGCCCTACAACACAGGACTGAGTAGGTCCTACAACACTGAACTCAAGGCCCTACAACACAGGACATCGGACAAAATTTAGCCTTCATTTGTAGCAAGGGATATTTAGTATACTGTAGTATGTAGCTTGCCTTTTTAAAATCAGCTCTTCAAAAATCTTTGAAATTACCATTTTGGGGCTATGTGTACTGAAACCTCTGTACAGAGGTTTTATGCAGTACTGAGCTATTAAGACAGGGGACCAACAACTCACCCGTGATCACAGGCAAAAGATATTTGAGAACCAATTCGCAAGTCTGCCGAGGATACAACCTTGCCATGGTCAAAATCTGGAGGAGGACATTTCGTTTCTAAAAGAAAAATTAAACATAGGAATTGAAAGGAAGTGAACATGGTTACAAAGGTTCTCAGAAAAAAAATGTCTCCTAGGTAAGGGGAAAAAAACTCTTTTTCAATTATACAATCTGTAGTGTTTAGTCCGTAGTATGTACCATGCAGTATTCAAGCGAGACAGTTCTTGTTCATAGGGATGAAAGCAAAAGCTAGATGAACATGAAAGAACATGAGCGCATGTGTGAATGAATGAGTAATAAAAGTGATGTTCAGAAGAGTCTGACGTCTGTAGGGAGAGTTATGTAGTCTAAAACCTCCTGGAGGGAAAGGGCTATGTAATAAAAATCCTCTTTTTCTCAACACGTGTGCAGTCTAACAATTCCATTTAATTATGTGAGTCCAACCTAAGCCATAAAGCCATCTAATGGCTGGAAATTCTGGGAAAGAAGAAGCTGAAACATAAAACAAATTAAAATGGAAAGGAAGATTTCAGTTACCATTATTTTGTGGAGCCACAGCTTCTCTACGGGCAAGACGTGCTGGAACAGAAAAAACACAGCTTGATTTTACCAGAGTGTTGCCATTTATTTCATGCAACTCAGGGAAAAGGGGAAGATGTTTTCTCACTATCACACACAAAATCTAGTAAGTAAGCCTTCCCCAACTCCAGCTTGGATATAGTTCCTGCTTCCTACAATTACAGCATATGATAGAAATATGATAGGATAATGCATTGAGCTTTATGGAAAGCGACACTGAGCCATATGTGCATGTGACTTGCAAATAGGTGACCAGTCCTTAGTTGAAGCAATGTCTGAATACCGCACACAAATCATCCTCTACCTGCACCAAGTAAGCCTTCACTGACTTCAGCTTGGATATAGTTCCTGCTCCTTACAGTGGCAGCATATGATAGGAAAAATGCATTGAGCCTTATGGAAAGCAACACTGAGGCACATGTGCATGTTAACTTGTGAGTAGATGACTGGACCTTAGCTCTTATTGAAGGACAGATGAAATGGAACACAAGGCCATCAGAATGGTCCCAACCGATGATATTGGAGCTCAACATATGCTCCAGAAAGTGGTTCTCCCACCACTATAAAGGAGAAGGACTGAAGTTTGAGAGGCTGGTAAAGTGAAACTTGGCTTCTTGAAGGGAGCAATCCTAAGCTACGTTGGAGCAGGCAGGCCAGCAGGCCTGTGCTGCATCCAACGCAGCTTCGAGGGAGACTGCAGCCTCCCCAGCGAAGGGGCACAATTGTGCCCTTGCATGAGTGGAGGCACTAGCCTCCCCCTATGGGCTCCTAGGATCTGCATCCATGAAATTGCGGAAGCAGAATTGGGGCCATATGGACTAGGGATGAGCACTTGGATTCGGCTTTATGGCCGAATCCCATACCCAACCATCCCCGGGCCCCCAAGCCCGCAGGCATGCCCACCCACCACCCAGGAATGCTCACCCCTGCCCAATGCTGCCCTCCTGTTTGCCTGTAAATGCCTCTGCATCTGCCTGTAAATGCCTCTGAGTTTGTGCCAGTGCCACTCTTGGAGCTGCTATGCGCCACTGCGTTGGCGCTAAGGACGTAGTGCTAACACAAGCACATTGTGTCAGTGCTTTGGGATTGCGCTGCAAGTCTCATAAATCTTTACGGGTCCCAATATTTGTTTTAAATAAAATGTCCCAGAGCTTATATGTTTAAGAAGCACTGATTGAAATGGAGGGATGCTGCCCCAATCCTGCACCTCAAAGTAGCTCCTTTGTCTCTATTGAGTTGGATCCAGCACTGAACTACAGTTTGGGGATTACTGAAAGTGAACCTGATCCCTGGAATCCTCCTGAAAATGGGGGTGGCAAGAAGGCACGAAGTCCACAGGACCTGCTCCAGGCGGCACAGTCCATGAGGAGCATGCCCACCCTCTTCCTTGGTCAATTAGGAATTCCCATTTGTGCACTCTGATTTTGCTGTTAGTCTTGGAATTGATTTTGCTGTTAGTCTTGGAATACTAATTCAAAGCTTTACATGTGACAACGGAGAGGGTTATTTGAAATGCTTGGGGTAAGTAAAAAAGGGGTTGAGAATAAAACAGTCAATATTATTATGCCATTGTACAAATCGATGGTAAGGCCGCATCTAAAGTTCTGTGTACAGTTCTGGTCACCACATCTCAAAAAGACATATTGGAGCTGGAAAAGGTGCAGACAAAAGTGACAAAAATGATTATGGGGCTGGGGCACCTCTCTTATAAAGAAAGATTGCAGCGTTTGAGGCTCTTCAGTCTGGGAAAAAAGCACTTGAGGGGGGACATGATTGAAACATACAAAATTATGCATGGGAGGGATAGAGTCCATGGAGGGATGTTCTTTTCTCTCTCACACAATACTAGAACAAGGGGACATCCACTGAAATTGAGTGTTGGGAGAGTTAGAACAGATAAAAGGAAATAGTTTTTTACCCAGTGGAAAATTAACCTATGGAACTCCTTGCCACAGAAGGTGGTAATGGCATCTGGCTTAGATGCCTTTAAAAGGGGATTGGGCATTTCTGGAGGAAAAGGCCATGATGGGTTGTGCAACCTCCTTACGTTAACAGTAGACTACTTCAGAATGCCAGGTGCAAGGGGGTGGCAACAGGATGCAAGCATCTTGTTGTCTCGTGTACTCCCTGAGGCACCTGGTGGGCCACTGTGAGATACAGGAAGCTGGAGTAGATGGGCTTTGACCTGATCCAGCAGGGCTCTTCTTATGTTCTTAAATAAGCATTCCCTTTTGCCCTCTCAACAGATCGAAGGTTTGTGCATTTAGGTTTAAATCCCTTGTTTGCCCCAGAGTAGAGCACCCAAAGTGACTTACGATACAGAAATTAAAGAAATTCAATGTTACTATATCCAGGTGCCATTTGGATGGGAAGGTTCACCCTTTTATTTAAACTCCAAGCAGTTCAAAAGCAGAAGCAATGCCTGAATATCAAATACAAAATCATACTCTACCTGCACCAAGTAACTCTTTACCGACTCCAGCATGGGTATTGTTGCTGCTTCCTACAAATGCAGTATATGATAGAAATATGATAGGAAAATGCATTGAGTTGTATGGAAAGCAACACTGGCTAAAAACAGAGGCTTTAGAGGCTGGTAAAGTGAAATAAATAAAGCTTCCAAAAGAGCTGGAGGAGGGCTAGGCTAAGAAGCAGAACACAAAAAGTAGGGATTAGGAAAAAATGGACCAGTTTTACTTTACGTACCTGGTCTCAAGCATCAACAGAACAGCAAGAAGAAAAACAGTAGCCATTTTGCCACCTTCTCCAAGCAGGCAGAGTTGAAGGTGCTTATGGGAATTGTAGTCATGAGGGCAGCTGCTATTGAAGTGCTATTGATATGCCTCACAAACGCTACAACTCCCATAAGTGGCTTCCTCCCTCATTTCCATCCTAATAGCTCTAATTCTGTGCTTGCTCAAAAGAAGGTGAAATGGCTCCCATTTTTTTTCTTTCTGTTGGCTTTCTGTTGCTGCCTCAGAGCAATTACTGGTAAGTTATTTTCAAAAAAAATTTCATACTATCCTAGGTTTTTCCTCAGCTTACCCACAAACTCTATTATTTTGGGATTAAAACGTGCCCTCAACTTATCCATGAGATCTACTTATACATGAGTATATACAGTAAAAAAAAAATCAACGTGACTATATCCAGGTGTTATTTTAATGGGAAGGTTCACTATTTCAATTCTAAGCAGTACAAAAAGACAAACAGAATACATCTTAAAAATCATCTCATTAGGTTGTTACAACTCATCTGTTGAAGCTCACTTCCCATTTCTGTGGTGGTAGGGGCATCAGCAGCTGCAACAGTAGCAAGCAAAGAAGACCTTGCCAAGAGGCTTTTCCTCCCTGGCTCTTGGACGTCTGCAATGTTCCAAGCACCAAGCACCCCTAGCAAAGAATGTTTTTCCAGAGCAACAGAGTCTATAAGGTCCCCAGCACTAATTAACCATGGTATGGTTGGCTACAGAATTACTAGGGATACTGCTGTTGGCGCATTCGAGAGATAAAGCATGCTTCTTCGAAAGGTTTTCATTCCTTGTTGCTACCAGGTCAGGTAAGTGGGAGGGCAATGGAGGCAAGAAGTCAGGGGCTTGAGGCTGGGAAGGCCTTTGGAAAATCTGTTCCAATCCCAACTGGGGGGGTCAAATTGTGGAACTCCAACAGAAGATAAATGAGCTAGTTTCAGACGTTTAGGAATAAGAATCTGGCTAGTCAAGCCCAGAAGCTTTGCCCATCGCTTTAAATCACACATTCTAAAATGTATTAAGGATTGCACATTTTATGTTACTAATTGTCTGACCTTCTGCAATGGATACGTATGAATTCTTATTACTGAGGAACTGGGTGGGGGGTGGGTGGACTGGCGGTGATTTGGGCTGCGTGGTCTCCTCGGTTCTGTGTCCACGATTGCGCAGGAACACATCTGAGGAGCACATTGGGAAGGCTGGTGCCTCCCCAGGTGCAAGGGCAGCAAGCTGCATTAGATGCAGCAATGGCCCACCATCTCCCTGCTCCAACGCAGTTTAGGATTGGGCTGACCGCAACATGTCAAGAAAGGGACCCCCCTCCCCCCCCCCAAATTTTTTTTATCTACAAACTCAATGGAAGTCACTGCTTAATATTTTTGGCTTGCAAGGGAGGCACTTAAGGCAGCTCACAACCTATCCACTTAAAGATCTATACCCCATTTTTTAGCAATATAGCATCTGATAGCATCTACAACCCATCTGTCTGCTGCTTTCTAACTAGATCAGAACAACCCTGACAAGCATGAGTGCAAAGGACAGGTGGGTTGCCCGAAACTCCAAAGTATTCTGTCTGCAGGATTTGAAAGTCATATACAGAAAAAGTACCTGGTCCTGAAGTCATGTTGGCAGCAGTAGTATTGATATAATCTTCTTCTGAAAGAGAAAGAAAATGAATACCATGGCTTTAAATGGGAATTAGGGCCTGTGTGCAACCTTAAACTACATTAATCAGGCCAATTCTCCACTAAAATTAGTAGTTATTCCTCCAGGTACAAATGCAGCATATTAGATCCTGAGGTGAACATTTCTGGCTTAACTTTGACAGCTTTCATCTGACAAATCTTCTTCTACAGTTACTTGAAGTTTCCAAGTTTTACTGATTAAGAACACAAGAACTAACACACCTTCACATTTAACCAATATCTGACTGAATTCCTTAGTCAGGAGGAGCCATTCAGCGGCAGTATCTGCCCTGGGCCCTCTGCCATGGAGACAGATGCAAAGAATCTCCAATCTGCAATCTCTGCAATCTCCAAATCCCCTTTTATCTCCACTTTCCCTCCCAATCCTAACTTCCATGTAACAGGCAGGACAACTAGCCTACACTGTAAACACAGCAAGATAGGTGCTAGCTGGAGCTTCAACGAAGGGAATGCGACACTAATCTGAGTGGCCAGTATAAAGTTGATATGGTCAGGAGCATGGGCTAGGATTTGGCTAGCGCTGCTGTGGCCGGTCTGCCCTCTCCCATGCTAAAATGGCTCATCCATTACCTGGAACACCTTCCCGCCACCCTATCTAACCTCTGTACTGGCCTGCTCACGCTCTCCAGGAGCAAGTGCACGTCCTTGCGCTGACTCCAGAGTAGTTACATACATGCTTTATGGCACATTCATGACACTCCTGGGCTGCAAAAGACCTTCTCTGGATTGAGCCCTTAAGTCTCTTGCATCCACCACACTGAGATCTGTAGAGGCTTCACAGGGGCAATGCGCTCAGTCAAGTCAACCGTGATTGGACAAATGGGAAGAATTTTCTTCTCCAAACGTGATGTATAAAAAAAACACTTTACCATATTGCAAGGGAAAAACTTAACTTCCATTACCTTGGCACACTGGTAAGTGTGAATTCCACTGTCCGTCTACACCATTTGCGGCAACTTTGCAGGTAAGAGTCTCGTTCCCAACAAGAGAAAATCCTTGATCGCACACGTATGTAATCTTGGAGCCGTACAGATAAGCAGCTTTCTGACCACCAATTTTCCTACCATGATTAACCTCCGGAGGCAAAGCACATTGAACGCCTGGGGGTGAAAAATCAATATTAACATTAATTGGAACATAGCTTAGAATATAACTATGAATCCATACCTGGGAGGTTCGTTCAGGCAGACGGTATTCTCATTGGAAAGGTTTTAGCTGGTTGAAGAGCAAACCAATGTATCGGTCTCCAGTCAGAGACTGAATAGCAGGAACCCTCCTTTAACCAGTGGCAACAGAATTAGAGAAAATGCCAGTGCTTGAGCATGATTAACACATGTAGGTAGGCCTTCAAACGTTCTATCCAAATTGGTTCAGTGCTGGTTGCTGAACCTCCAGGTTGCTAGGTGGTATAGTTCCGATTTGGGGTGCAAAAGGGCCCCCTGAGTTAATCTGATCTGGTGGAATGGGGATTGTCCAACTGATAGAAAGGCAAACCAGATCTGCGTACCATGGTCTCCTGGGAGCAATCATCACCACCTCTGCTCTGAGGCTTCTTATTCTGTGGATGACTACTGGATCCTGTTTCTCTATCTATCATCAGGTTGATTGGGTGTGCCTGCCTGACCTGTAACAACAGATTCTGCAGGGTGCCCTGTCCTCCAGCAGCATTAGCTACTGTGAACAATTCTGTGTTGAAGTGGAGCCTGAGATGTTACTGCGCCACAGTCAATTGAAAAGAAAAGGCCCTATATTGATAATGCCTTTTGCTGCAACAGAACTGGAGAAAATCCGGATAAGACAGAGGTACTTTTGGTCTGGAAATCCACAGCTCGGGTATTGGACTGTTGCCCTGCTCTGAATGGGGTTGCACTCCCTCTGAAGGAGCAGGTCCGCAGCTTGGGGATTCTCCTGGATTCACAGCTGCACCTGGAGTCCCAGGTGGCGGCGGTGGCCAGGGGAGCCTTTGCTCAGCTTCAGCTGATCCGCCAGCTGCGACCGTACCTGAGCTGCGCGGACCTGGCCACAGTGACCCATGCCCTAGTGACATCTAGATTAGACTACTGCAATGCGCTCTACGTGGGGCTGCCTTTGAAGACGGTCCGGAAATTACAACTAGTACAGAACGCGGCTGCTCGGGTGGTTGCTGGGGCACATCGGTTTGACTCTGTCGAGCCGTTGCTTCGGCGACTACACTGGCTGCCTGTTCTGTTCGAGGCCAAATTCAATTTCAATTCAATTCAAAACCTTTATTGGCATAATAGTAATAAATAAATAATCATGACACACACAATAGACAATAACTGAAAATCAGCTCTTGATCTTAAGAACTTCCAACAAAAAAGAGGCAACTGCCTTAGTCACATCAGAGCAAATGTCATTCAATAAAAAGGGAAGAGGGTTAGCAGAAGTAAAAAAGGGGGCAGCAAAAATTGGTTGGAGATAACAAGCTCGAAGTAGTTGAAGAGAAGAACAATGTAAAAGAATGTGGGGAAGAGAATCAGGCACTTCAGAACAAAAGTGACAGGGTCTGTTTTCACGAGGAATCCGGCGAAAACGACCTAGATGGTAAGCAGTGGGAAGAATATTTAAACAAGCCAACAAGAAGGCTCTGTGAAGGAAAGGATTAGATAAATGATAAAAATAGTTGAAAGGAGAAGGACGAAGTGAAGATAAACCATAAAAGTGAGGAGAACAGACAGGATTTAAATAGGATTTCATAAGATCATGTTCTAATTGAAAGAGTTTAGATTTGATTGAGTTATGAGCCAGAGATACGGAGGAATCAAAAAGAGATTCCAAAGAAATGCCCAGAGAAGAAAGTTTAGAAGTAAATAGCCTAAACCAAGGAGATTGGTAAGAGTCTTGTAACATATCCAATAACAATGAGTTGGGAGGGGTACATATATGGATGCGTAGCCAATATTTAAAGGAAGCAACCCAAGCTAATGTGGAAGGAAAGTGTATGCCAAGTTCAAAGAAAATAGTGTATAAATTAATAACATTGGGTAAACCAAGAAGTTTTCTAAAAAAAGATGTAATAATTTTATCCAGTTTGTAGTTTACAACAGAAATCCAGACAGGAACAGCATATAAAAGATGAGAAAGAAGTTTAAGATGATATAATTGAAGGGCAGCAGGGATGAACTGATTACCTGTAGTATAATAAAATTTGGTTATAGCATGGAGTTGTAAAGAAGAAGAAGAAGTAACTGTTTTAAAATGAGGGTACCACTTAAGATTGTAATGTAAAATAAGACCTAAATATTTATAAGTAGATACAGTTTGGTAGACTTGAGAACCAATATGCCAAGGAACAGAAGACCAAGACCTAGAATTAGAAAAAACCATAATTTTTGTTTTTGTCAAATTTATAACTAAATCATTGTGAGAACAAAATTGTTGAAATGATAAAAGAGAATTGCGGAGACCAGATTTAGTTAAAGAAAGAAGAACAGCATCATCAGCGTATAATAAAATATTTAAAGGTTTACCATTTAAAGAGGGAGGAGAGTTGTGGAAATTAGATAAATGAGAGGGAAGATCGGCTAAAAATAAATTAAAAAGGAATGGAGCTAATATACATCCCTGACGTACCCCTTTTTTGACTGGAACTGGAGGTGTGAGTTTGTTAGAATGTGGTAAGCAAACTTGGCAAAAATTATTAGTGTGTAAGTTACAAAGAAGCATTAACAAACGTGGATCAACATTCCATTTTTGTAATTTGTTCCAGAGAAGAGATCTGTTTACCGAATCAAAAGCATTACGAAGGTCTATAAAAGCAACATAAAGTTTGGAATTAGAAGCAAGATATTTTTGACCAAGAAAAGTTAAAACAGAAAGGTGATCTAAGGTACTGGAACCAGCTGTAAATCCTATCTGTTCTTTACCTGGCAGCCCATTGGTTTGAGCCCATACCTGGAGCTTGGGTAAGAGATGTTTAGAGATTAGATTAGATTAGATACCTTTATTGGCATATAGTTTAGAGTATAATTTCCCGATGACTGAGAGTAAACTAATTGGTCTATAATTATTTGGCAATGAAGGATCGTCTTTTTTATAAATGGGACAAATATGCGAGTTAAGCCATGAATGAGGAAATTCACCTGTCCTATCTAAGTGGGTGAAAAATTTAGCCAAAACAATAGACCACCAATGAGGATTATCTAACAGAATTTCATTGAGAAATAAATCCGGACCAGGGGCCTTATTTGCTTTTAAAGAGGAAATCAGCTCAATAATCTCTGAAGGGAGAACCGGGGGCCATTCAGGGATGTTAAGGGTTGACTGTGAAGAAGGGCCTTGAATCCTAGGGGCCGAAAATACCCCGGAATAATGAGCCACCCAAGCTTCAGATGAAATTTGTGAACAAGGAGAAGAGTGGGAGGAGGAATGGTTCTGCGAGACAAGAGACCAAAACAACTTATGGTTATGAGAGAGAATGGCCTGATGAAGTTGAGACCATTTAAATTCTACAAATAAATGTCTTTTATTTTTGAAAAGAGAGTGACAAAAACTGTGAAAAGATTTGTAATGGGACAAAGAAGAAACAGAAGGATGTTGGCAAACCTGGTGGAAGAGCGTCCTGAGATGGCGTTTAGCATTCCAACAGTCCTGATCAAACCAAGAACGGGCTGAAAAAGAAGATCTAGAAGAAGAGGAGACAAGAACAGGAGTTAAAGATCTTAATAAAGTCTCGAAGAGAGAAAGGGAGTGAGAGGGAGAGTCAGAAATTTCCAACTGTTGTTTAAGAGTAATGGTCTCAGACTTCATGGCCCAGGCAGAATAAATCTGTTGAAGTTGATTGGACCATCTAGGTCTATGAAAAATGGGTTGGGAGATTGTAGAATGAGAAGAAGTATAATTAGAGGAAGACGGCAAAGATAGAGTTAAAGAAATGGGAAGATGATCACTTTCAGTGCGAGGAATAACTGAGAAATTGGTGAAAAAAGATAAAAGAGGATAAGAAGATAAAACATAATCTATCACACTAGAGCCTTTATCAGACATAAAGGTAAATTGACCAGGAATATCAGAAAAAAAAGTTCCATTAAGAATTTGAAGATCAAAAGAAAGACAGAGCTGAATAAAATAGAAAGATTGGTTATTGAAGCCATGATCATTGGAGAAACGTGGAGTTAGGAACCAAGAAGGAAGTTGGTCTAAATCCCATGATAAATGGGAAGCAAGAGCATAATTATCCTTCCCTATTCTGGTATTGAAATCCCCCAAAATGAGAATAAACGCCGTGGGCCATTGGGAAATATACTGGGAGATCAAAAAATCTAAATCATTCCAATGAGAAAAGGACGAAGAAGTCGGAGTAAAATAAATATTAAACAAAAGTATTGAAGATTGAAAGTATCTAATAAGAAAAACTTGAATGTGGGGAGATTCAGAGGAAAGATGTGAAAAAGACAGCGGTAATGAGGTCTTGAAGAAACACGCTAAGCCCGCACAAGGGCGGCCTTTAAGGTTAGACTTATTATAAGCAGATGTGTGAAAGGCAGAATATCCAGGTAACGATGGGGGGGGGGTAAGCAACCAAGTTTCTTGTAATAATATCAAAAGATTTCAAAAATTTTAGAAAATCTAAATCCGCTAATTTTTTCCACCAACCTGCCACATTCCATAATATAATTTTGATAGGATGAGCAGAAGGAGTTTGAGAAGTAAGTCATTGATGTGGAAGAGAATTAGAAATAGAGGCAAGTTGGGAAGGAGAAGAAATAGAAGGCACACCCAAGACAGGAGAGGAAGGCTGAGGAGGAGAATTAACAGATAAAATGGAGATATTAATCAGATTATTGGAATTTTTAAAATCTGAAGCAAGATGGGGGGTAGTATAGTCAAAATTAAAAGGAGGGGGATCTTGAGTGTCTGCATCGATCAATTGAAATAGACTAACAGAACTAGGTTTATGAATTTGACACTTTGGAGAAAGAGGAAAAGGACATTTGAATACCTGCTCTAGTTCAAGAGGAGGAGGGGAAAAATCAGCTACCTCAATAAGACAGGAGTTGGAAGATTTAGAGCTGATACTACAAGTGGCGTCAGGAGCAATCACCCTAGTAGCCAAAGGATTGTCAATAGTATAAGACTCAGAAACACAGGGAAGAACAGGAGATACAGAAGGATTTGGAAGGGAAGGGGGAGGGGAAGAAACTGTGTGGGAAGAAACAGAAGTAGATTGACCATGCTTAGACTGAGATAACTTATTACATAACTTTTGAGATGAATGCAATACAAATTGTTTGCCCCGCAGAGGCGTAGAGATCCCAGAGTTGTTTTTAAATTGCAAGGTTGAATCCATGCGGAGACGTGAAACAAAGGTGTTTTTAAAGTGTCGATAGGGTGTGACTCCCATACGATGCAACTTGCTTGCAGATGCTAGAAGAAGACGAGGAATAGCAGGAGACTTAAAATACAATAAAAAACGTAATTCCTTGGAGGAACGAAAAAGGAACTGTATCCGAAACACATCCACCTCGCCCGGGGCAATTTGAAGAAGCGTAGATAAATGAGTCTTAACAAGATATAGAGAAGACCAGTTAGGGAGATATCGACGTGTAGAAGGAATAATCACGCTTAGACCAGCTGCGTTGGGAACAAAAACCAGGTTATCTCTTGCTAGTGTTGGCGCTGACGAAGGATGGTGGAATCTATCAACAAAAGGCAAGGGATTGGTAACAGGAGCAGAAGTTCTGGCTAGTTCATGCTTAGGCTGATTGCTTTGACTAAGAAACTGAGTTGAAGCCAATTGGTAAGCAGAAAGTCTTGTTGATAAATCCAGCAAAACAGACTCTATGGAGGAAAGTCGGGCGAAAATTTCAGAAACAGTCTGCGCTGTTAGTATAGAATGTTTCTTGAGAGTAGTAAGAATTTCTTCAGCGTCCACTTCAGCTTTGTTTCCCAACAGCAGGTTTGCTTCACCCGATACTGGGGGGGGGGGGAGGGAAGACTCCAAAGGAGTAAAAGCAGTAGGAGACGGCAGAGGTTGAATAAAAACATCAGGGAGATTTTGGTGCAGAGGAGTTGTTATCTTCGAAAAATATGCCTCGAGTCGAGATTGTTTAGGAGCTGTATCCGACTCCTTATCATATGTCAGCGAGAGCCCTCGCTTTTTCCCCATTAGGCTGCAGGGAGGAGGGGTGAGCGAAGCGAACTCAGCACTCAGACAAACGAGGTAGTATCAGCTACTCCCACACGCAACAACAAAACTCTCCAGAGACAGTCCTTGGTTTCCCAAAATTACAATTCACAAAGAGGAAGAAAAATATAGGAGGCTTCCTTGAGGACAAAACAAAGCCAAGAAAGGGAAACAACTTAAAAGGAAAATTTACCGGAGCTCGTAATTCCTCCCAGCTGGAGGCTGCGACTCTCAAACCGCAAGTCCCAGGCCAAATTCAAAGTGCTGGTTTTGACCTTTAAAGCCCTTCACGGCTCGGGCCCGGGGTATCTGAGGGACCACCTCCTCCCATATAATCCTACCCGTACTCTGAGGTCATCGGGGGGGCTCTTTTGACTGTGCCGCCACCAGGTGAGGTGAGAGGGGTGGCGGCCAGTAGGAGAGCCTTCTCGGCAGTGGCACCCCAACTTTGGAATACCCTCCCCTTAGAATTAAGAACTGCTCCCTCTTTGGCGGTATTTCGGCAGGGTCTGAAGACCTTTTTGTTTCAGCAGGCTTTTAGTTGCTGACAGGCTGGCTGGTTTCTGCATCTTTTTTATACTTTTGTATATTTTATGATCCATGGGATTAGCTGTTTTACATTTTATGTTTTAATATTGTTTTTAATTATTGTATTTTAACTATTTGTAATTATTTTATTGTGTTTTAACTTTTGTAATGCCGCCTTGGGTGCCTTCGGGCAGAAAGGCGGGGTACAAATTTAATAAATAAATAAATAAATAAATAAATAAATAATAATGCCGATGCTTGGGCCTGATTAGCACACGTAGGTAGGCCTCAGAAAGATCTATAGAGGTCAGTTTATCATTTTGCTGCAGCACCATGGTGATGGACCTCCACGTTGCCATGTGAAACTTGCGATTCTTGAGAAACTTGTTTAGCCACTTGAAGTCCAGTATTGCATCTCTTTCTGAAGCCCTATGCCCACTTTATAACCACCCTCCTATAGCGCCGGAGGAGAAGGCAGGCCTGGTGTCATGTGGTCCGCTGTTCCTCGTTGGGCTTAGATGAATTGGAGGAAGACCCGCCTTGGGAACGACTCTCTAGAAAGAATTGTGCTTTATTCCATAAGGCTTCTGCATGTCTCTACCACAATTGTCAGATCAGAAGAGACAGATGGAATGCCTTTTGTTCTTGATTGCATTCTCCTTTCAGGAGGGAAGGACCTGTCCAAGTAGCTTACTGTAGATCCCTGGAAGGTTATCCCCACTAGCCAATCTGATCCAGGGATAGGCAGGGGGTCCCACATAAAGGTGCTCTGTTTGCTGCTTTGGCCTCACACATTTCACTTGGAGGGTTGCGTGTTGGGCAGGGCATGATGCCTGCCCTAGGTTTTCAACATTTCAATTTGTGACAACACTGTGTATGGGCCTCTGAAGTTGCTTCATTAAAAGAACATACTGTATGTTCGAACAGAAATTGGAATAGTAAAGATGTGCAGGGTCTTACTTATGCCAAACCATGGAAATGTAATCTAGAGCAGGTGTGATCCTGGGGTGGGGGTCAGTGCCCTTGGAACACCTCCAGTGGTGCAACCTCCAGCTGCAGGTGCTGCCCCCCCACAGCCTCAAGTGTCATCCCAGCACTCACCTGCCTATATGTCTCCTGCCAGTGGTGTGGAGGGCAGATAAAGAGCAAAGGCGAGGCCACCTGCCAGACTGCCTCTTCTGTCTCCCTTTGTGGTTCAGAGGGTGGACCAGGGGCTGTGCCCCCGCAGAAGAGCAAGGTGAGCCCGCCTGCCTCACCTCTCTCTCCCTGCGGTGCTGAAGGCGGACTAGGGGCCGGGATGAGGGGTCTTCTGCCACCTCCGCCACTGAAGAGCGTGCGATGGCCCTAGCACCAGCACTGGCTGGGAGGCCTGGTGTGGAGGACGGACAAGGACATGTAGGACGCCAGACAGCGGGACATAGCAGCAATTTTTCTGCCCCCCCCCCACCCAGCGCCCAGGGCATTTGTCCCCCTTGCCCGCCTCTCAGGAATGTCTCTCGTCTAGTGTGTGGTAACTCTTAACATTGGAATTTATTGTTGGATAGCTTTATTTCATATTTACAGGAATACACACCAAAGCTGCAATCCAATACATATAATACTTGCATGGAATTCCTATTATATTGCATGGAACTTACTTCTGAAAAGGTTTGCCAAGGATTGCACTGTAAATGAGTTATGTATTTAAGTGTATTGGTTTGCAGGAATAATGGATGACAGGAAAAACAGATGGAGATCCATAATTAATCTCACTTACAGCCCAGTCCTGGGCTACGTAATAGCATCGTCGCGACGTCATTAGGAGCAGTACTGGTCCTGTTGCGGTCCTGTCACATCTCCCTTGCGCCAGCTGAAGATGGCTGGCGCAGGGGAGGTGCCATGCTATGGCGAGGGAGGGAGTGGGTGGGGGGAGAGCAGTTCTGGGCGGGCTATGGGTGGGCTGTGGGAGGGTTGCGGGTTTGGGTTTCGGACATAAGGTTGAATCCTAAGCCCATTTGGGAGGCTGCGCAGCCCAGATTCAGGCACGCGCTCTCCTCGGATAGGCACCTGCTGTTTATCAGGTGCAGATCTGAGGAATGCATAGGGGAATCTGGCGCTGGGGAGGCTCCAGCCTCCACTATACTGCTCTGGATATGGTGCAGGGCCGTCAGCTTCGCCATTCCAGCACAGTATAGGATTGTGCTTTTAAACAAGGCACTGTAGATTATTCCTACAAGGAAGCTTGGAACTAAGGTATTTGTATTACCAGTCACTTTTATAACTTGAAATGAATATATAAATCTTACGTTTGCACTTTGGGAGATTAATCCATTCAACCTTATCACCTTCCAAAGCACAATGAGAAGTGTTCTGTCCAACTAAATGAAATCTAAAGGGAAAGAGAAGTTTAAATGTATAGACATATGATATGAAGTGAGAGAAGATAGAAATACATGATTTTGGCATTTTCTTGCCATTAGGTTGAGATAAGTGAACCATAAACTATATTCTGGATTCCGAATTGCTGTATAAAAAGGGTCAGAAAACACTCTGGACATGGCACTGTCCCAGGTCTCAAAGCATTCAGAAATTAGGAATTTCAAAGTCCATTAAGAATAGACCTTGGTACAAAAAGATATGCTCACTTAACTGCCTCTGCTTACTTTTGTATTTAGTTTAAGAAAAACAAATAAGCAAAGTGAAGAACTGAAATACATTAACCCATTAACCCAGATGATGCTTTAGAGTAAGGTTCTCCAAACCCGATCCACCACAAGACATTATTCAGAATACAGGAACTTGGTTTTTGGTCAAAGCATTTGTTAACATTTGTGGTTGCATATAGTCATCATGGCTTGTAACCTGCGAGGAATGTGTCCTGAATCGGTCCAAACCACTTTTAAAGACATCTAGTATCAACACCACGTCATATGGCAAGGAGTTCCACAACAATAGAAATACCACCTGACACTTTGGACCCACACTAATATAGAGGGAAATTACTGTTGGCAGGTATTACGTACCCTGGCAGCTGCAGAAGTAATTCTATTTGTGACACGCTTGCAAAGAAAACAACTGGGTGGCTCTACAAATAACACCTCTAGAAGTACAAAATGTAAAACAATGCTTTATCCTAACAAGACACTGGTCACCAACTGCAAGATAATCCAATAGCTTTTTGCCCAAATCAGACCGGTTCACAGCAATATTGTCTTCTACAAGATATGGTCATACCAAGCAGACCATTATCGCAGTTTCATTCCATGAAGCTTTAGTACTGATGGATAACATGGCAAAAATGATGACACACTTCAGAAGCTCCACCATACCATGGATGAAACACCCACATTCCAACAAGTGAGACATCGCTACAAAGGAGGAAATTGAAAATCCTATCTCTGCCACCAACTCAGTAGGTAGTGACACAAAAGTGGCTGCTCAGTTGCAAACTGAGGCAGTGGTGTTCCGGGGGGGGGGAATTTGCAACAGCCTGAGCTCCTGTGTAAAGCAGCCCCTCCCCCTTGCCTTCAGAGCCATTCACTGCTCAGAGAAGAAAGCTTCCAGACAGCTATCCAAGAGGCAGATGACCCAGAAGGCGAGGGGAGGAGCCACATTAAACTTAGCATTAAGTTTAAAGTTTAGCCACTTTAAACTTAGCATCTAGGAATGCTACTGAACTGAGGGACCTCAAGGCCCTACAACAGAGGACATCCGACAAAATTTAGCCTTCATTTGTAACAAGGGATACTTAGTATACTGTAGTATGTAGCTTGCATTTTTAAAATAGCTCTTCGTATGTCTTTGTAATTACCATTGTGGAAGAAATGAATGCAGGATTTACCTTTTGTGATCCTGTAGGAACTCAACTCATGCATTTTTCTTTTATTCACATTTTAATATGTTAAGCATGATATAATGTATTTAATTTAACCTTTAGTTAGAGTAGAGTTCTAAAATTTTAAATCTACCTCTGAATACCAAAAAGTTCTTGCAACATTTTAGGAGAGGCTGCTAAAAATAAAAAGGTGCCCCAGGATGCATGAATGTGTTTTACTCACAAACACAATTCCCCTCCTCATGGAATGCAGTACGGCAGGTTCTATTCCAAAGGGAAAGGGGCTGGGGTTATTTCAAATTATGGGAATGGTCGTTAGCCTTTTAATGCATATGCATGTTTACTCACAGGACAAACTGCTGATGTACTGCATTTTAACTGGAGTAACACATGAACTTAACTATATTTGGAAGTTAGCCAAAGCTGTATTTCTCTTGCATATTAATAACCTAAATCATGTTTTGCATGGACTATAAGTATCCTTGTTGGTCTTGGTTTGGTGTGCGCATTCCCTTTCCTTCATCTCTGACAATCAGAGGTGCTGGAAACCTGCAGCCAAGCAGCTGTTTGAATAAAGTACTAAAGAACTTTTGATCCAGAAATTGCCTTGTCTTGAGTGTTTGGCTATCAGCTGAGAACTTGGGGAGAAGCAAGTTTTATTAATTTCCTTCAACAACCATTTTGGGGCTATGTGTACTAAAACCTCCATACAGCTGTTTCATGCAAAGCTCAGCTATTAAGACAGATGACCAACAACTCACCCGTGATCACAGGCAAAAGATATTTGAGAACCAATTCGCAAGTCTGCTGAGGATACAACCTTGCCATGATCAAAATCTGGAGGAGGACATTTCGTTTCTAAAAGAAAAATTAAACATAGTAATTAAACATCATGATTTAAGAAAGGAAGTGAACATGGTTACAAAGGTTCTCAGAAAAAAATATCTCCTAGGTAAGGAAAAAAAAACCCTTTTCAATTATACAATCTGTAGTGTTTAGTCTGTAGTATGTACCATGCAGTATTCACACAAGACAGTTCTTGTTCATGGGGATGAAAGCAAAAGCTAGGTGAACAAGACAAAACGTGAACGCATGCGTGAATGATGGACCAACAAAAGTGTTGTTCAGAAGAGTCTGATGTTTCTAGGGACAGTTATGTAGTATACAGGGACAGTCTGTAGGGTTATGTTATAAACCCTCCTGGAGGGAAAGGGCTATGTAATATAAAACCTCTTTTTCTCAACATGTGTGCAGTCTAACAACATGGGCGAGTCCAACCTAACTCCAAGTCATCTAATGGCTGGAAATTCTGGGAAAGAAGAAGCTGAAACAAAGAAGTTAAAATGGAAAGGAAGATTTCTGTTACCATTATTTTGTGGAGCCACAGCTTCTCTACGGGCAAGACGTGCTGGAACAGAAAAAACACAGCTTGATTTTACCAGAGTGTTGCCATTTATTTCATGCAACTCAGGGAAAAGGGGAAGATGTTTTCTCACTATCACACACAAAATCTAGTAAGTAAGCCTTCCCCAACTCCAGCTTGGATATAGTTCCTGCTTCCTACAATTACAGCACATGATAGAAATATGATAGGATAATGCATTGAGCTTTATGGAAAGCGATACTGAGCCATATGTGCATTTGACTTGCAAATAGGTGACCAGTCCTTATTTGACTTGCAAATAGGTGACCAGTCATTGTAATTGAAGCAATGTCTGAATACCGCACACAAATCATCCTCTACCTGCACCAAGTAAGCCTTCACTGACTTCAGCTTGGATATAGTTCCTGCTCCTTACAGTGGCAGCATATGATAGGAAAAATGCATTGAGCCTTATGGAAAGCAACACTGAGGCACATGTGCATGTTAACTTGCGAGTAGATGACTGGACCTTAGCTCTTATTGAAGGACAGATGAAATGGAACACAAGGCCATCAGAATGGTCCCAACCAATGATATTGGAGCTCAACATATGCTCCAGAAAGTGGTTCTCCCACCACTATAAAGGAGAAGGACTGAAGTTTGAGAGGCTGGTAAAGTGAAACTTGGCTTCTTGAAGGGAGCAATCCTAAGCTACGTTGGAGCAGGCAGGCCAGCAGGCCTGTGCTGCATCCAACGCAGCTTTGAGGGAGACAGCTTCGAGGGAGACTCCCCGTCGAACGGGCACAATTATGCCCTTGCACAAGTGGAGGCACTAGCCTCCCCTATGGGCTCCTCCGATCTGCATCCGCGAAATCGCGGAAACAGAACCAAAAAGGCCGCCCGACCTGACTTGGGGCCACATGGACTGGGAATGAGCCTCCCCGGGGCCCTAAGCCTGCAGGCACGCCCACCTACCACAAAGGAATGCTCATCCCTGCCCAATCCTGACCTCCTGTTTGCCTGTAAATGCCTCTGGGTTTGTGCCAGCGCCGCTCTTGGAGCTGCTATGCGTCCCTGCATCGGCGCTAAGGACGTAGCACTAACGCAAGCACATTGTGTCAGTGCTTCGTTCCTTTGGGATTGCGCTGCAAGTCTCATAAATCTTTACGGGTCCCAATATTTGTTTTAAATAACATGTCCCAGAGCTTATATGTTTAAGAAGCACTGATCTAAATGGAGGGATGCTGCCTCAAACCTGCACCTCAAAGTAGCTCCTTCGCCTCTATTGAATTGGATCCAGCACTGAACTACAGCTTGGGGATTACTGAAAGTGAACCTGATCCCTGCAATTCTCCTAAAAACAGGGGTGGCGAGAAGGCACGAAGTCCACAGGACCTGCTCCAAGACGGCACAGTCCATGAGGAGCATGCCCACCCCCTTTCCTTGGTCAATTAGGAATTCCCATTTGTGCACTCTGATTTTGCTGTTAGTCTTGGAATTTACCAAAACAGAAACCAAATTACTTTTAGAAAATACTAATTCAAAGCTTTACATGTGACCACGGAGAGGGTTATTTGAAATGCTTGGGGTAAGTAAAAAAGGGGTTGAGAATAAAACAGCCAATATTATCATGCCATTGTACAAATCAATGGTAAGACCACATCTAAACTTTGTGTACAGTTCTGGTCACCACTTCTCCACATCACCACAGTTCTGGACATATTGGAGCTGGAAAAGGTGCAGACAAAAGCAGCAAGGAATTTGGGGCTAGGGCACCTCCCTTATGAAGAAAGACTGCAGTGTTTGGGGCTCTTCAGGCTGGAACAAAGAAGCCTGAGGAGGGACATGATCGAAACATACACAATTATGCATGGGAGGGATAGAGTCTATAGAGGGATGTTCTTTTCGCTCTCTCACAATACCAGAAACAAGGGACATCTACTGAAATTGAGTGTTGAGAGACTTAGAACAGATAAAAGGAAATACTTTTCTACCCAGTGGGTAAAAAAGATGCCTTTAAAAGGGGCTTGGACATTTCTGGAGGAAAAGTCCATCTTGGGTTATCGGCCATGATGGATTGTGAAACCTCCTTACGTTAACAGTAGACTACTTCAGAATGCCAGGTGCAAGGGGGTGGCAACAGGATGCAAGCATCTTGTTGTCTCGTGTACTCCCTGAGGCACCTGGTGGGCCACTGTGAGATACAGGAAGCTGGAGTAGACGGGCCTTTGACCTGATCCAGCAGGGCTCTTCTTATGTTCTTAAATAAGCATTCCCTTTTGCCCTCTCAACAGATCGAAGGTTTGCACATTTATGTAAAAGGTTTCAATCCCTTGTTTGCCCCAGAGTAGGGCACCCAAAGTGACTTACGATACAGAAATTAAAGAAATTCAATGTTACTATATCCAGGTGCCATTTGGATGGGAAGGTTCACCCTTTTATTTAAACTCCAAGCAGTTCAAAAGCAGAAGCAATGCCTGAATATCAAATACAAAATCATACTCTACCTGCACCAAGTAACTCTTTACCGACTCCAGCGTGGGTATTGTTGCTGCTTCCTACAAATGCAGTATATGATAGAAATATGATAGGAAAATGCATTGAGTTGTATGGAAAGCAACACTGGCTAAAAACAGAGGCTTTAGAGGCTGGTAAAGTGAAATAAATAAAGCTTCCAAAAGAGCTGGAGGAGGGCTAGGCTAAGAAGCAGAACACAAAAAGTAGGGATTAGGAAAAAATGGACCAGTTTTACTTTACGTACCTGGTCTCAAGCATCAACAGAACAGCAAGAAGAAAAACAGTAGCCATTTTGCCACCTTCTCCAAGCAGGCAGAGTTGAAGGTGCTTATGGGAATTGTAGTCATGAGGGCAGCTGCTATTGAAGTGCTATTGATATGCCTCACAAACGCTACAACTCCCATAAGTGGCTTCCTCCCTCATTTCCATCCTAATAGCTCTAATTCTGTGCTTGCTCAAAAGAAGGTGAAATGGCTCCCATTTTTTTTCTTTCTGTTGGCTTTCTGTTGCTGCCTCAGAGCAATTACTGGTAAGTTATTTTCAAAAAAAATTTCATACTATCCTAGGTTTTTCCTCAGCTTACCCACAAACTCTATTATTTTGGGATTAAAACGTGCCCTCAACTTATCCATGAGATCTACTTATACATGAGTATATACAGTAAAAAAATAATAATCAACGTGACTATATCCAGGTGTTATTTTAATGGGAAGGTTCACTATTTTAATTCTAAGCAGTACAAAAAGACAAACAGAATACATCTTAAAAATCATCTCATTAGGTTGTTACAACTCATCTGTTGAAGCTCACTTCCCATTTCTGTGGTGGTAGGGGCATCAGCAGCTGCAACAGTAGCAAGCAAAGAAGACCTTGCCAAGAGGCTTTTCCTCCCTGGCTCTTGGACGTCTGCAATGTTCCAAGCACCAAGCACCCATAGCAAAGAATGTTTTTCCAGAGCAACAGAGTCTATAAGGACCCCAGCACTGCACTGAATCTTTATTTTTAATTAACCACGGTAGGGTTGGCTACAGAATTACTAGGGATACTGCTGATGGCGCATTTGAGAGATAAAGCATGCTTCTTCGAAAGGTTTTCATTCCTTGTTGCTACCAGGTCAGGTAAGTGGGAGGGCAATAAAGGCAAGAAGTCAGGGGCTTGAGGCTGGGAAGGCCTTTGGAAAATCTGTTCCAATCCCAACTGGGCGGGTCAAATTGTGGAGCTCCAACAGAAGATAAATGAGCTAGTTTCAGATATTTAGGAATAAGAGTCTGGCTAGTCAAGCCCAGAAGCTTTGCCCATTGCTTTAAATCACACATTCTAAAATGTATTAAGGATTGCACATTTTATGTTACTAATTGTCTGACCTTCTGCAATGAATAGGTACAAATTCTTATTACTGAGGATAGCATGAAAAATTGAAGTAGTGTAGGGGGGACGTGACAGTAGTGTAATTGAAGTAGTGTAGGGTGGAAACTCATTTTGTACTTTAGTGCTTTCATTGTACAAGGGACTTTGGTTTAATACCATTCAGGGCACAATCCCACGCTTCATGTAGTGTGACGCAAAGTGTTTGCGTCGGTGCTATGTAATTAGAACCGATGTGGGGGTGCCAGGCAGCACCACTGTGTTGGTGCTAAGGCTCCCAGGCAGGAGCTAGCTCTCGTGGGGCGTCTCTGGCTGGAAGGGGGAACTGGGTTGGGGGCGGGTGGACCGGCGGTGATTTAGGCCACGTGGTCTCCTCGGTTCTGTGTCCACGATTGCGCAGGAACACATCTGAGGAGCACATTGGGAAGGCTGGTGCCTCCCCAGGTGCAAGGGCAGCAAGCTGCATTAGATGCAGCAATGGCCCGCCAATCTCCCTGCTCCAACACAGCTTAGGATTGGGCTGACCATAACATGTCAAGAAAGGGACCCCCCCCCCCAAAAAAAAATTTGATCTACAAACTCGATGGAAGTCACAGCTTAAAATTTTTGGCTTGCAAGGGAGGCACTCAAAGGCAGCTCACAACCTATCCATTTATAGATCTATACCCCATTTTTTTAGCAATATAGCATCTGATAGCATCTACAACCCATCTGTCTGCTGCTTTCTAACTAGATCAGAACAACCCTGACAAGCATGAGTGCAAAGGACAGGTGGGTTGCCCGAAACTCCAAAGTATTCTGTCTGCAGGATTTGAAAGTCATATACAGAAAACGTACCTGGTCGTGCAGTCACATTGGCAGCAGTAGTATTGATATAATCTTCTTCTGAAAGAGAAAGAAAATGAATACCATGGCTTTAAATGGGAATTAGGGCCTGGTTTGCAACCTTAAACTAAATTAATCAAGCCAATTCTCCACTAAAATTAGTAGTTATTCCTCAAGGTACAAGTGTAGAGCATTAGATCCCGAGGTGAACTTTTCTGGCTTAACTTTGACAACTTTCATCTAACAAATCTTCTTTTACAGTTATTTGAATATTCCAAAACAATATTGAACGGCAATACAATATTGGTTGTCTCAAACTCCTTTGTCTCAAACCCCCTTAATTATCCCAATAATGGAATTGACCTTCTTCACTGCCACTCCACTCTGGGTTCACACTTTCATCTAGCTGTCTACCAGCACCTGAACATCTCTCTCCAGATCTCTCATAGAAAGCTCAGAACCCATTAGCCTATATGAGAAGTTCTGATTTTTTTTGCCCCAATATGCATTACTTTACTCTTACTTACTGTACATTGAAACACATCTGTCATTTTGCTGCCCGTTCTCCCAGTTTGGAGAGATCCTTCTGGATCCTTCTCTTCTAGTTTTTACAACACAGAAATGTTCAAGATCATCTCAAACCTGGCAACCTTGCTGCTTATCCTTGTCTCCAGGTCATTTATGAAAAGCACTGGTCCCAGGACACATCCTTGGGGCGCACCACTTTTCACCTCTCTGTGAAAATTTCCTATTGATACCTACTCTCTGTTTCCTAGTCTTCAACTCATTTATAATCCATAATTCTTCCCTCTTATTCCCTGACTGAAGCTTTCTCAACAGCCTTTAGTGGGGGACCATGTTAAACATCTTCTGAAAATCCAGATATATGATGTCCTCAGGTTTGCTCGCATCCACACGCCTGTTGACCTTCTCAGATAATTGGCTTGCGAGGCAGGACCTGTCCTTGCAGAAGCTATGCTGATTCTCTCCAGCAAAGCTTGTTCATCTATGTGTTTTAAGATTTTGTCTTTGATGAGGCTTTCCACCATCTTACCTCGAATGGAACTTTGGCTGAGAGGGCCAAGACTGGTGTGACATTTGCTATCTTGCAATCCTATAGAACCATGGTAGTTTTAAAGGACAAGTTGCATTTTATAGCTAAGAGCGCAGCAATTTCATTTTAGCCTTAATAACTCTTGGGTGGATGCCATCTGGGCCCGGGTGACTTACTGAATTTGTCAGTTAAGTCTAACACACCTTCACATTTAACCAATATCTGACTGAATTCCTTAGTCAGGAGGAGCCATTCAGTGGCAGTATCTGCCCTGGGCCCTCTGCCATGGAGACAGATGCAAAGAATCTCCAATCTGCAATCTCTGCAATCTCCAAATCCCCTTTTATCTCCACTTTCCCTCCCAATCCTAACTTCCATGTAACAGGCAGGACAACTAGCCTACACTGTAAACACAGCAAGATAGGTGCTAGCTGGAGCTTCAACGAAGGGAATGCGACACTAATCTAAGTGGCCAGTTTAAAGTTGATATGGTCAGGAGCACGGGCTAGGATTTGACTAGCGCTGCTGTGGCCGGTCTGCCCTCTCCCATGCTAAAACGGCTCGTCCATTACCTGGAACACCTTCCTGCCACCCTATCTAACCTCTGGGCTGGCCTACTCTCACTCTCCAGGAGCCAGTGCACGTCCCTGCGCTGACTCCAGAGTAGTTACTTACATGCTTTATGGCACATTCATGACACTCCTGGGCTGGAACAAGGGACTTGACCCAGCAAAAGACCTTCTCTGGATCGAGCCCTTAAGTCTCTTGCATCCACCACACTGAGATCTATAGAGGCGTCACAGGGGTAATACGCTCAGTCAAGTCCACTGTGATTGGACAAATGGGAAGAATTTTCTTCTCCAAACATGATGTATAAAAAAAACACTTTACCATATTGCAAGGGAAAAACGTAACTTCCATTACCTTGGCACACTGGTAAATGTGAACTCCACTGTCCATCTACACCATTTGCGGCAACTTTGCAGGTAAGAGTCTCGTTTCCAACAAGAGAAAATCCTTGATCGCACACGTATGTAATCTTGGAGCCGTACAGATAAGCAGCTTTCTGACCACCAATTTTCCTACCATGACTAACCTCCGGAGGCAAAGCACATTGAACGCCTGAGGATGAAAAATCAATGTTAACATTAATTGGAACATAGCTTAGAATATAACTATGAATCCATAGCCACTGTGAACAATTCTGTGTTGATGTGGAGTCTGAGATGTTACTGCGACACAGTCAATTGAAAAGAAAGAGCCCAGTATTGATAATGCCTTTTGCTGCAACAGAACTGGAGAAAATGCTGATGCTTGGGCCTGATTAGCACACATAGGTAGGCCTCAGAAAGATCTACAGAGGCCAGTTTATCATTTTGCTGCAGCACCATGGTGATAGATCTCCAAGTTTCCATGTGAAACTTGTGATTCTTGAGAAGCCTGTTTAGCCACTTGAAGTCCAGTATTGCATCTGTTTCTGAAGCCCTATGCTCACTTTATAACCACCCTCCTACAGCGCTGGAGGAGATGGCAGGCCTGGCGTCTTGAGGTGTGCAGGGTCTCACTTATGGCAGATCCTGGAAATGTAGTCTAGAGCAGGTGGGATCCTGGGGTGGGGGGATCAGCGCCCCGGGAACACCTCCTGGGGTGCAACCCCCAGCTGCAGGTGCTGCCCCCCCCCACAGCCTCAGGCGGCATCCAAGGACTCGCTTGCCTATATGTCTCCTGCCACTGGTGTGGAGGGCAGGTGAGGAGCAAAGGCAAAGTCACCCGCCCACCTGCCGGACTTCCTCTCCTGTCTCCCTTTGCGGTCTGGAGGGTGGCGGGTTTGAGATTCGGACATTAGGTTGAATCCTAAACCCATTTGGGAAGCTGCGCAGCCCAGATTCGGGCTGCGCACTCTCCTCGGATAGTCGCCTGCTGTTTATCAGGTGCAGATCTGAGGAGTGCATAGGGGAATTTGGTGCTGGGGAGGCTCCAGCCTCCACTATACTGCTCTGGATATGGTGCAGGGACGTTGGCCTCGCCATTCCAGCGCAGTATAGGATTGTGCTCTTAAACAAGGCATTGCAGACTATTGAAACTAAGCTTGAAACTAAGATATTTGTATTACCAGTCAACAACTCTACTCAAAGACCTTTAATGGCATATTCACAAGATATACATGTAGAAAAAGGAAAAGCACACAAACAAGCAAACAAGTAAGGATGCTCACAAACGAGCAAACAAAATATAAAAGAGCAGGGGTAGACTATCAGATAATAGACGTTTTATAACTTGAAATGAATATATAAGTCTTACGTTTGCACTTTGGGAGACTAATCCATTCAACTTTATCACCTTCCAAAGTACAATGAGAAGCGTTCTGTCCAACTAAATGAAATCTAAAGGAAAAGAGAAGTTTAAATGTATAGACATATGATATGAAGTGTGAGAGGATAGAAATACATGATTTTGGCATTTTCTTGCCATTAGGTTGAGATAAGTGAACCATAAACTATATTCTGGATTCCGAATTGCTGTATAAAAAGGGTCAGAAAACGTTCTCCCACCACAAGATTTTATTCAGACCACAGGAACTTGGCTTTTTGGTCAAAGCATTTGCTAACATTTGTGGTTGCATTTAGTCATCATGGCTTGTAACCTGCGAGGGATGTATCCTAAATTGGTCCAAACCACTTTTAAAGACATCTAGTGTCATCACCACATCCTGTGGCAAGGAGTTCCGCAACAACAGAAACACCACCTGACACTTTCGACCCACACCAATATAGAGGGAAAGTACTGTTGGCAGGTATCACGTACCCTGGCAGCTGCAGAAGTAATTCTATTTGTGACATGTTTGCAAAGAAAACAACTGGGTGGCACTACAAATAACACTTCTAGAAGTATTCATAAATCACATGTAAAACAGTGCTCTACCATTGTGGAAGAAATGAATGCAGGATTTACCTGAGGCAGTGGTGTTCCAGGGGTTGGGTAGGGTGGGAATTTGCCAATAACCTGAGCTCCTGTGTAAAGCAGCCCCTCCCCCTTGCCTTCAGTGCCATTCACTGCTCAGAGAAGAAAGCCTCCAGACAGCTATTCAAGAGGCAGATGACCCAGAAGGCGAGGGGAGGAGCCACATTAAACTTAGCATTTTGCCCCCTCTCTAGGAATGCTACTGAACCGAGGTACCTCAAGGCCCTACAACACAGGACATCAGACAAAATTTAGCCTTCATTTGTAACAAAGGATACTTAGTATACTGTAGTATGTAGCTTGCCTTTTGAAAATCAGCTCTTCAAAAGTCTTTGAAATTACCATTTTGGGCTATGTCTACAGCAGTTTTATGCAATACTGAGCTATTAAGACAGGGAACGAACAACTCACCCGTAATCACAGGCAAAAGATATTTGAGAACCAACTCGCAAGTCCGTCGAGGATACAACCTTGCCATGGTCAAAATCTGGAGGAGGACATTTTGTTTCTAAAAGAAAAATTAAACATAGTAATTAAATATCATGATTTAAGAAAAGAAGTGAACATGGTTACAAAGGTTCTCAGAAAAAAATGTCTCCTAGATCAGAAAAAAAAAGCTTTTCAATTATACCATCTGTAGTGTTTTGTCTGTAGTATGTACGATGCAGTATTCACAAGAGACAGTTCTTGTTCATGGGGATGAAAGCAAAAGCTAGATGAACACGACAGAACGTGAGCGTGTGTGCGAATGAATGAGCAACAGAAGTGATGTTCAGAAGAGTCTGACGTCTGTAGGGACAGGGTTATGTTATAAATCCTCCTGAAGGGACAGGACTATGTAATAAAAATTCTCTTTTTCTCAACATGTGTGTAGTCTAACAACTCCATTAAGTGAGTTCAACCTAACGCCAAGTCATCTAATGACTGGCAATTCTGGAAAAGAAGAAGCTGAAACATAAAGAAGCTAAAATGTAAAGAAAGAATTCAGTTACCATTTTTTTGTGGAGCCACAGCTTCTCTACGGGCAAGACGTGCTGGAACAGAAAAAAAAACAGGCTTGATTTTGCTAGAGTATTGCTATTGATTTCATGCTAGTTGGGGAAAAGGGGAAGATGTTTTCTCACTATCGCATACAAAATCAGACCCTATCTGCAAGTAAGCCTTCCCCGACTCCAGCTTGGATATAGTTCTTGCTTCCTAAATTACAGCATACAATAGAAATATAATAGGATAATGTACTGAGCCTGATGGAAAGCGACACTGAGCCACATGTGCATGTTATTTGCAAATACTGTACGTGCTTATTTGTAATTGAAGGACAGGCGAATGGGAATACAAGGCCATGAGAATGGTCCCAATCCAATGGAAGTGGAGTTCAACACATGCTCCAGAAGGTGGTTCCCCCACCATACTGTAGCACCAAGCAGAGGTGGCCAACTTGCAGCATGGTATGGGCAATTTTTTCTGTAGAAAATTTTGAATGGGGTACTCCAATTTTATTTAACTCAAAGTACAAAAACAGAATAGAAGCAATTACTGAATACCACACTCAAATTCATACTGTACCTGCTACAAGTAAGCCTTCAACGATTCCAGCTTGGTTATTGTTGTTGCTTCCTACAGTTGCAGCTTAAGATAGAAAAATGATAGGAAAATGCATTGAGCCTCATAGAAAGCAACACTGAGCCACATGTGCACATTAACTTGTGAGTAGGTGACTGGTCCTTAGCTTGTATTGTAGGGCTGATGGTCCCCTTCACAAGGGCCTAAACAATGATTGTGGAGCTCAACAAATGCTCCAGAAGGTGGTTCCCCCACCATAGTATAAAGAAGGTTTGAGAGGCTGGTAAAGTGAAACTTGGTTTCTTTAACAGCACAATCCTATACTGTAGCAGAACAGGCAGGCTGGCGGGCCTGTGCTGTATCCAGGGTAGTATGGAAGGAGACTGGAGCCTTCCCAGCGCCTCCCCAATGGGCTCCTCGAATCTGTGCCTGATAAATAGCAGGTGCAGATCTGAGGAGGCTGAGTGGCCTGAATTGGGCCTGGGGATGAGCCCGAACCCTGGACCTGCCCCCCCCCGGGACAGCCCAGTTGCCGGCCTGCCCACACTCCGCCCAGGAACACCCACTCCTGCCCTCCCACGTGCCTCGGAAAGCCTCTGAGCCTTATCACTAGGAAAAATTGCCAAGACTTATAAAGGGTCCTCCAAAATAGGTTGGAAGTGTGAGAGGCAGGGTGGTTCTTTTTATCATATGTGGTGGACATGTCAGAAAGCAAAGAAATATTGGATGATGGTACATGAAATGTTGCAAAAGATATTGAAATGTGTGGTTCCATTCAAACCAGAATTATTCCTCCTAAATATAATGCCAACTATTAAGAGTAAAGATAAGAAACATATTATTGTACATGTAACTACGGCAGCAAGAATAGTATATGCACAAATCTGGAAAAGTAAAGAAATACCAAAAGAAGATAAATTGAAGGATAAAATACAGTATATGAAGCAGTGGAAATGGATGTTTTATTTGCAAGATTGAGAGATGGTAATTTGGAGAATACAAGTAAATATTGGAAGCCTTTCTACGACTAGATAGTTAGATATTATTAGAAAATTTAAAGTGAGTTAATTTGAGGCATTGTATTGGGAAAAGAAGGATAATATTTTAAAATTAGAGATAAATGTTAAAGATTAAATGTATTATGTATTAAATGTATTAAAGATAGATGCGAGAACGGAACATATATGCTGTGACCTGGTTTTTGACCTTTTGTGTATATCCTATGTCAGTGGTATTCAAACTGTGGGTCAGAATCCACTTGGTGGGTCGCAACCTGATGTCAGGTGGGTTGCGGAAAGCTGGGAGCAGCCATCTTGGAATCTGCAGACCTTACTCTTGTTACAATTTTCACATGAGGGTTTCTTTAAATTTTGTTCTTATTCAGTGCTTTTACATCATATTTTGTCCTAATCTTGCTTTCTGTCAGGAACGATTCATGGTTGTACAATTGCTGCAGTCCAGGAATGCCCATTTGCATTTCAGGAGTGTCATTTTATTATGCAACAATGAAAGCACTTCCTGCTTGAAGATGTCACTTCCTGCCATGACATCATTTCCGGTGGGTCCCAACACAAGTGCCATTCTAAAAAGTGGGTCCCGGTCTAAGAAGTTTGAATATCACTGCCCTATGTAACCCATTCCCTATGTCATGCCTTTATCCCTGCACTCCCTGTTGCCCTCCCTGTTGCCCTCTCAACAGATCTAAAGTTTGCACATTTATGTAAAAGGTTTCTATCCTTTGTATCCCCCAGAGTGTGGCACTCAACATGGCTTGCAACAGCAATAGAGAAATTATAGAAATTCCATGTTACTATATCCAGGAGCCATTTGGATGGGAAGGTTCACCCTTTTATTTAAACTCAAAGCAGTACAAAAACAGAAGCAATGTCTGAATATTGCACACAAAATGATACTCTACCTGCACCAAGTAAGCTTTCACCAGTTCCAGCTTGGATATGGTCACCGCTTCCTACAGTGGTAGCTTAGGATAGAAATAGGATAGAAAAATGCATTGAGCTTTATGGAAAGTGACACTGACCCACATATGTACACTAACTTTTGCATAGGTGAACCGTCCTTAAGTCTTATTGAATGGCCAGTGAAGGGGAACACAAGGGAACACCAATCAGAATGGTCCCAATCCAATGATAGTGGAGCTCAAAAAATGCTTGAAGAGGTGCTTCCCCCACCCTAGTATACAGCAGTGGTTCCCAAACTGTGGGTCTGTGCCCCACCAGTGTGTCCCAACTCAATTTTTGGTGGTTCGAGAAACTGGCAGAATAGATTAATCTGTGTCATCAAAGGTTAAACAACTTGCTACTTGGGGGTGGGGGAGCACTGCTGCCCAATCATCACTATAGCCACAGAGGCTTGAGAGACTGTTAAATTGAGACTTTTTGGGTGGGTGGGTCCCATTGCTAAAAGTTTGGGAACCACTGGAATAAAGGAAAGAAAAAGAGGCTTGAGAGGCTGGTATAGTGTAACTTGGTTTCTTTAAGTCTTGTATACCTAGCTGGGTCCCAATAGTTGTTTTAAAAAGTGGGTCCCAGAGTCATATTTGGGAGGCACTATTCTAGATAGAGGGATCCTGCCCCAATCCTGCATCTCAAAATAGCTCCTTCACTTCCATTGAATTGGATCCACTGTGCTGCAACACGGGGATGACAGAAAGTGAACCTGATCCCTGCAAACCTCCTAAAAATGTGAGTGGTGTGTGGATTGAAGTCCACAAGACCTGCTCCAGGATGGCACAGTCCATAAGGAGCATGCCCATCACCTTCCTCAGTCAATAGGCAATTCTGTTTCATGGACTCCAGTTTTGCTGTTAGTCTTGCAGTTTGACAAAACTCAGAACCAAAATTATTTTTATTAAATACTAATTCAAAGCTTTACACCCAACAAAGAAGAGTTTCCCTTTTGCCCTCTCAACAGATTGAAGGCTTGCCTATTTACGTAAAACGTTTCTACTCCTTGTACCCCCAGATTAGGGCATCCAACTTACAACAGTGATACAACAGTGATACTATATCCAGGTGCTATTTTGATGGGAAGGTTCACCCTTTTATTTAAACTCAAAGCAGTAAAAAAAACAGAAGCAATGTCTGAATACTGCACACAAATCATCTTCTACCTGCACCAAGTAAGCCTTCACTGACTCCAGCTTGGGTATTGTTGCTGCTTGCTACAGATGCAGCATATGACAGAAATATGATAGGAAAATGCATTGAGCAGTATGGAAAGCAACATTGAAAAAAAAACAGAGGCTTGAGAAGCTGGTAAAGTGAAATAAATAAAGTTTCTAACAGAGGTTGTGGCTGGGATAGGCTAAGAAGCAGAACCCAGGAAGTGGGGGTTAGAAAAAAATGGAGCAATTTTACTGTACTTACTTACTTAGCTGTAATTGGTCTCACGCATCAACAAAACAGTAGCCATTTTGCCACCTTCTCCAAACAGGCAGTGAGTTGAAGGCGCTTATAGGAATTGTAGTTGTTATGAGAGCTGCTGCTATTGAAGTGCTGTACTATATTCCTCACAAAGGCTGTAACTCGCATAAGCGCGTTCCTCTCTCTCTTCCTTCTTAATAGCTCCAGTTCTGTGCTTGCTCAGGTAAAATGGCTCTGGTTTGGTGTTGGCTTTCTGTTGCTGCCTCAGAGCAATTACTGGTAAGTACTGGTATGTTTTCTCCCATCCACAAATTCCATGATTTTGGGCTTAATGTGCCCTCAACCTATCCATGAGATCTACTTATACACGAGTGTAAACAGTAAAAAAATTCAACATTACTATATTCAGGGGTTATTTTAATGGGAAAGTTCACTATTTAAAGGAAAGGTTCATTAACAGAAGATAAATGAGCTAATTTCAGACATTTAGGAATAATAAATGTCTGGCTAGTCAAGCCCAGAAAGATTGCCCATTTCTTTAAATCACACATTTTAAAATATGTAAAGGACTGCACATTTGAGGTTACTAATTGTCTGATCTTCTGCAATGGATAAGTACAAATTCTTATTACTGAGGATAGCATGAAAAATTAAAGTAGTATACGGCAAATGTTGTATTTTAGTGATTACATTGTACAAGGGGCTTTGGTTTAATACTGGTACTCCGAATAACCTATTATGAAAGGGATCTTCCCCCCCCCCCAAATTAGATCTACAAATTGGATGGAAGTCACCACTTAATATATTTGGCTTGCAAGGGGGTAATTAAGGCAGCTCACAATGTATCCACCTATAGATTTATACCCTATTTCTTATTAGTATAGCATCTGATAGCATATACAACCCATCTGTCTGTTGCTTTCTAACAAGATCCTAATAACCATGAAGTGCATGGGTGCAAAGGACAAGTGGGATGCATGAAACTTCCAAAATGCAGGATCTGAAAGTCATATACAGAAAAAGTACCTGGTGGTGCAGTCAGGTTGGCAGCAGTAGTATTGAAATAATCTTGTTCTGGAAAAGCAAGAAGGAAAATGAACACAATGGCTTTAAGTGATAATTACCTCTACATAGGCACAATGCTCAACCTTGAACACAAGAGTAAGGAAAGAATTTGAACTGAAATAAAATTTAACAAAGACACATCTTGGAACAGAAGGATGCCAGTTACTGTCATTTGCACATATAAAAAGCCTGGCCCTTGACGAAATACATCCATCATCTCAGTTGATCATCAAGGAATGGCCCGGGGAGTATAAAGGGTAAAAGGAACTTATGCTTCCATGTGCAATTTAGTATTGGCCCTAAAATATAACTGAGAAACTTCTTCCCCGAGATCAAGAAGCCCAGTGACTGAAGCCAGGATATGAAGGATTAGGGCCTAGTGTCGATCCCAAATTAAGTTAATCAGGCCAAATGTCCACTGAAATTGGTAGTTATTCCTTCCGGGTACAAGTGTAGAGCATTTGATCCTAAAATGATCTTTTCTGGCTTAACTTTGACAACTTCCATCTAACAAATCTTATTTTACAGTTATTTGAAGTTTCCAAGTTTTACTGATTAAGAACAGAATAGCCCCGATGGATCAGGCCAAGAGCCATCTAGTCCAACTTCCTGTATCTCACAGTGGCCCACCAGATGCGTCAGGGAGCACACATGACAAGAAGATACTTGCATCTCACTGCTATTCCTCTGCATCTGGCATTCTGAGGCAGCCTGTCCCCCCCCCCCCAAAAAAAGAAGACTATAGATTGCTGTTAGGGTTTAACTTGGGCCACTTTATAAAATGCAGGTGACCAATTGTTAATACATGAAACCTACTGAACCTACTTGCCAGTCTAGGTTAGGAAAAAAAACTACCATCCCTAGTCAATGCGGAGGCAAACTGCCTCTCTGGCATGTTTCCTACTCCTAAAATATTTGAAGAAGCTTTTATTATTTCTATTTATCTTGCTAGCCATGTGTTCCTCATTTTGGAATCCCATATTATCTTCTCCCACTCGGCCTCTACCATTGTTCTTTTAAACATCCGCCAGATACTCTGGAGAGATTGGACTCATTTTACCATCCCTTTCTACTTCTTCCTAACTTGCCTCTTCATTTGTGAGTTCCACCCTTTGGAAGGTTTTTGTGACAGATTTGATTGGCACTCTCCTGCAACATGCATGATGACATCATCTGTGATGATTGTTGAACTTTGAAGGTTAGTGTGGTCCAAAAATTAATGTTCCCAATATTATATGGAAAGTGAAACACACACACACATATGAATATATGAAATTCTAACCAGAACATGTATGCATGGTCATTTTGTATTTGTAATTCTAAATTAATTTTAGTAACAAATTATTTGGTGGTTCTATCTCACAGAAACCTTCAGAATAGATTTAAAGCATAAAGTTATACACTATATGCCTACCTTGAAGTGTATCTCGCAAAAACCAAACTCAACAAGTGAGCCATAAACCTTAATAGATGTTGCTTTCAAGGAGACGTTGAATGAACGACAGTCATAACTGGGCTATAAGATTTCCCACAAGATGGCCCCTTTTAACAAGGAGTGCATTAGGGGCAACCATTCCCCGCACTGAACACTGCTATTTAGTCCATGGGGAAGCCCAATCCTAAGTTGCGTGGAACAGGCGCCAACTAGCCTGCACTGTAAAAAGAGCAACGTAGTTACCAACTAGAGAGCAACTTGGACTAAGGGGATCTGACATGTTCATGACACTTCTGGGCTGGTACAAGGGACTTGACCCAGCCAAAGATCTTCTCTGGATCGAGTCCTTAAGTTTCTTGCATCCACCACACTGAAATCTGTACAGGGGCAATGCACTCAGTCAAGTCCACTGTGATTGGACAACTGGAAGAATTTTCTTCTCCAAACGTGATGCACTATAAAAGCACTTTACCATATTGCAAGGGAAATACTTAACTTCCATTACCTTCGCATATTGGTAACTGTGAATTCCATTGTCCATCTACACCATTTGCGGCAACTTTGCAGGTAAGAGTCTCGTTTCCAACAAGTGAAAATCCTTGATCACACACAAATGTAATCTTGGAGCCGTACAGATAAGTAGTTTTTTGACCACCAATTTTCCTACCATGATTAACCTCCGGAGGCAAAGCACATGAAATGCCTGGGGATGAAAAATCAATGTTAACATTAATTGGAACATAGCTTAGAATATAACTATGAATCCATACCTGGGAGGTACGTTCAGACAGACAGTATTGTCATTGGAAAGATGTTAGCTGGTTGAAGCAGTCAGTTGCTAAATCAATCAAGAAAATATACTGCTCGACAGCTTTCTGCCCAGGAGTGGGACACACACACAATGTAAAACATGTTTATGGGACCCCCCTCCCACAGGCCCACCTACTGAATAACCGACCGCAGCAATGAATAGCTGTGGCAAGTCCAGGGCTGATGGTGCTGCATGCCGAAAAGGGGGGCATCCATCATCAACCATGAGGACACACCTCCTACTCTTAACAGCAGGGTCAACTTAAACAGCAACCAATATATCAGTCCCCAGTCAGAGACTGAAGAGTCCTCCTTTAACCTCTGGCAATAGAATAAGAGAAAATGCCAATGCTTGGGCCTGATTAAATAGGCCTTCAAAAGATCTATCCAAATTGGTTCAGTGCTGATCGTTGAACCTCCAGGTTGCTAGGTGGTACAGTTCTGATTTGGGGTGCAATAGGGCCCCCTGAGTTAACTGATCTGGTGGAACTGGGATTGTCCAGCTGTCTGATGGAAGACAAACCAGCTGTGCGTTCCAAGGTCTTCTGAGCCAGCTGGGAGCAATCATCACCACCTCTGCTCTGAGGCTTCTTATTCTGTGAAGGACTACTGGATCCTGTTTCCCGGTCTATCATCAAGTTGATTGGCTGCACCTGCCTGACCTGAAACAACAGATTCCGCAGAGTATCCTGCATCTCTTTGGATAATGCCACTGTGAAGGATTTTGTGTTGATATGGAATCGGAGATGCTACTGCACTGTTGTCATTCGAAAAGAAAGTATCCCATATTGATAATGCCTTTTCCTGCAACAGAACTGGAGAAAATGCCAATATTTGGGCCTGATTAGCACGTTAGAGCCAAAAGATCTATAGAGGTCTGTTTATCATTTTGCTGCAGTACCATGGTGATGGACCTCCAAGTTTCCATCTGATACTTGCGCTTTACTTCTTGAGAAACCTGTTTAGCCACTTACAATTCAGTATTGCATCCCTTTCAGTATTGTGTTGAGCTGGCGTGCATCAAAAGATGAATTGGTTGCAAAGGCTGCTGGCGGTGCAATCTTCTTGAGTGAGCTCTGGACCTTGCCAGAAAGTCCCAGTTCCATCGTCGCCAGCCCTTCTCGCCATAAATGTACTTAGATGCCGAGTCTCAAAAAGCGCTTGCTGAAGATTGCAAGTCTTTGCGCATTGCAGGCTCCACTGGTTTGTCGCATGGATCTTTGGGACTGCCCTTCCCCTCAGACAGAATGATGATGAAAGAAGAGGGTGCTGCGACTGGCTTATCAACTACTGGGACCTGGAGGGAAGACAAAACCTGCCCCAGGAAGGAGTAGAGTTTGTTAATTTGCTTTCACAAACGTTTAGCTGAAGTGAAAGCTTTCCATGCTGCATCCAGCACCTTCTGAAGAGTCTGGAAAAGGAGTCATAGCTGGCTTTGCTAGTCCTTGTGGAAAGGGATTTAAGGGTTGTGTGCTCTTGGAAAAATCTGTGGAAGCCGCCAGTTTTAGTGCTTTGGTCACTTTGGAAAGCATTCTGCGAAACAATTATATGGGGGACAGGGACCACTTCCTGCTTCTCTTCCCCTTCCTCTTCGTTTCTTGAAAGCTCTTCCCAGTCTGACTCAGGAGGGGGGCATCTGCTTTGTGACTCGCTAAATGTATAGACTTCTCTGCATTTACTCTTGGCAGGAAGCCTTCTGGATTTAAGGGGCTTGGACACTTTCTTTGCCTGCTTGCTTGCCTGTCTGTGCGGTGCCCACTGCTCCTCCTCCAACAACAAAGAGCTACTGTCTGATGGGGTTACTGAGGCTGGACTAAAGGACCTTTGCCTCTTGCCTTTCTTGGGAAAAGATTTGACCTGTTTTTGCTTTGGTGTCCTGAGCTGCAGGATCCAACCCTGGGTACTGGTCATCTCTTGCATTGCCACCCTGACCATGTTGTTGACCTGCGCCTGGGCAACTGAACCCCCAACTACAGCCTGCATGGCTTCGCCTCCCCAGTACTGGGATGATGATAGAACCCTCCGTAACTGCCTCCTCTGCATCCTTGCTCCCTGTGAATTCATTGCGATGAGATTTGGTGGTAAGAAGGCCAGTTGCGGGGTACATGCACTCCTGCTCCCCTGCTGCTCCGTTGCAGGGCTTTTGGTGTCTTGCCCCAGATGTCTATGCCACCACCCGGATTAATGGTACAGTCACGGCTCCAAATCAAAAGCTCCAGGCCCCAGGCTGTTTGGAGCTGCTTTGGGCATGCTCACCAAGGCTTCACCACTGCTTGGCCTTTCAAAGGAGTTCCGGGTTCTAGGTTGCTCGGAGATACATTGGCAGACCATGTGGTGACAGTCCAGAGTCTGCTCTACTGCAGTGCATCTGCTAGCCTCTGGGCATAGTCGCTTGACCAATATGAACATATGGGCTCCATTCATGCAAAAGCACAGAGCTGCCCAATGGCTAAGGAGTTCCCTCATGGGAAAAGGCTTGCCTGCCTACAGGGAAGGAAGAGAGGGTTGGATGATCACATGAGGGAAGAAGACATACAGGAGCTACAAAAAAATAAGGAGAGGAATAAAAAGGAAAGGCAAAAGAAAATAAGAAGAACAAGGTAGGCCTCGATCTTTAGTGTTGAGCTCTCTGGAGCACAGCATAAACAGAACTTTGTCCCCTGTAAGGCAGGGCCGGACTGGGGACCAGGATCCTCTCCTAACTCAAAGAAGCCTTCAATCTTGAAACTGACCCTGGCTTACAGAGTAGGTGGGGCATTCCCATAGGTCATGAATGCCCTCTTCTCGCTCAGAGAATAGATGGAGCTGACATGATGATGTCACTGCCAACTGCTTCTGGAAGGATCTATTTCAAGCCAGTCTAATCCAGGGGAGGCAGGAGGGTTCACATAAAGGTGCTGTTTGCTGCTCTGGCCTCATGAATTGAACTTGATGCCTGCATGACAGGTGAAATTGATCCATGCCAGCTGCTCATCAGGAATGGAGGGTTGCATGTTGGGGGGGGGGGCATGATGCTAGTCCCAGGTTTTCAATGTTTCAATTTGTGATATTGCTGTGTATGAACCTTTGTAGTGGCTTCATCAAAATAACCTATTTTGAACAGAATTTGGAACAGTAAAAATTTGCAGGGCTGCACTTATGCCAGACCCTGCAAATGTAGCTTAGAGCAGGGGTGATCCTGGGGGGGGGGAACACCTCCAGGGGTGTGCCCCCCCCCCACATGCAGGTGCTGCCCCTTGTGGCCTGAAGCGGCTTCCAAGTGCCCACCTGCCTATGTGTCTCCTGCTGCCGGTATGGAGGGCACACGAGGAGCAAAGGCAAGGCTGCCCACCCACCTGCCGGCCTGCCTCTCCTGTCTCCCTTTCTGGTGCAGAGGGCGATGAGAGGCCAGTTTGAGGGGACCTCTGCCACACAGGAGCCTGCAATGGAACCAGCATCTGCACTGCCCAGGCAGCCTGATGAGGAGGGCAGAGAGTGGACGAGGGCGCCAGGGTGCCAAGTGGGGGGGGAGGGCTAGGAGCTATTTTTCCACGCCCTCCCAGCCTAGCGCCTGGGGGGGGTTGTCTCCTTTGTCTCTGATCTATAGTGTGGTGACTCTTAACATTTGTATTTGCTTGTTGGACAGCTTTAGATTATATTTATAGGGAAATACAGCAAATCTGCAATCCAATCCAGTATTTGTATGGGAGTAATTCCTATTATCCTGCCAACCTAGCAGTTTGAAAGCATGTAAAAATGCGGGTAGATAAACAGGTACCACTTCGATGGGAAGGTAACGCCGTTCCGTGCACCTTGGCATATAGTCATGCTGGCCACATGACCACGGAAGCTTGTCCTAGGACAAACGCTGGCTCTTCGGCTTAGAAATGGAGATGAGCACTGCTCCCTACAGTCGGTCACGACTAGACCATTCGGTCGTGGGGAAACCTTTACCTTTAATTCCTATTATACTGGATGCAACTTACTTCTGAACAGACTTGACAAGGATTGCACTGTAAATCAGTATTTATTTATGTGCATTGGTTTGCAGAAATAATGGATGAGAGAGACAAGTGATGGAGATCCACAGTTAATTTCCCTTAAACAAGGCACTATAAACTATTCCTATAAGAAAGATTGAAACCAAGATATTTGTATTATCAGTCAGGCCTTTATAACTTGAAATGAATATATGAATCTTACGTATGCAAATTGGAAGATTAATCCATTCCGCTTTGCCAGCTTCCAAAGCACAATGAGCAGTGTTCTGACCTACTAACCGAAATCTAAAGGGAAAGAGAAGGTTAAATGTATAGACATATGATATGAAGAGTGTGAGAGGATAGAAATACACGATCTTGGCATTTTCTTGACATTAGGTTAGACAAGTGAAACATGAACTCTATTCTGGATTCCGAAGATGCCCTGGTTAATATGGCACTGTCCCAAATCAGTCAGAAATCAGGAATTTCAAAGTCTATTAAGAATAGACCTTCGTCCAAAAAGGTCTTAACTGCCTTTTCTACACTCACTTAACTGCCTCTGCTTACTTTTGTATTTAGTTTAAGAAGAACAAATAAGTGAAGTAAAGAACTGAAGTGCATTAACCCATATGATGCTTTAGGGTAGGGGTCTCCAAACGGGCCCCGGATCCACATCCAGCCCACCACAAGATTTTATTCAGACCGCAGGAACTTGGCTTTTTGGTCAGAGCATTTGCTAACATTTGAGGTTTCATATAGTCATCATAGCTTGTAACCTGTGAGGGATGTGTCCTAAATAGGTCTAATCCTCTAAAAGGCATCTAGTACCATCAACACATCCTGTGGTAAGGAGTTCCACAACAACAGAAACACCGCCTGGCACTTTAGACCATCTGTTAATATAGAGGGAAAATACTGCTGGCAGGTATCACATATCCAGGCAGCTGCAGAAGTAGTGTTGCATTTCTGTTTGCAAAGATAACTATTGGGTGGCACTCTTCAGTAGATTCAAGCATACCAGGGGTGAAACACCCACATTCCAACAATTGAGATAGCGCTACAAAGGAGGAAATTGAAAATCTCAGCTCTGGCATGAACTCAGTAGGTGATGTCACACAAGTGGCTGCTCAGCTGCAAATTGAGGCAGTGGTGTTCCTGGGGTGTGTGTGTGAGAATTTGCCAATAACCTGAGCTCCTGTGTAAAGCAGCCCCTCCCCCTTGCCTTCAGAGCCATTCACTGCTCAGAGAAGAAAGCTTCCCAACAGCTATCCAAGAGGCAGATGACCCAGAAGGGGAGGGGAGGAGCCACTTTAAACTTAGCATTTTGCCCCCTCTCTAGGAATGCTACTGAACCGAGGTACCTCAAGGCCCTACAACACAGGACATCAGACAAAATTTGTAAAAAGGGATACTTAGTATACTGTAGTACGTAGCTTGCATTTTAAAAATAGCTCTTCGTAAGTCTTTGAAATTACCATTGTGGAAGAAATGAATGCAGGATTTACCTTTTGTGATCCTGTAGAAACTCAACTCATGAATTTTTCTTTTATTCACATTTTAATATGTTAAGCATGATATAATGTATTTAATTTAACCTTTAGTTAGAGTAGAGTTCTAAAATTTTAAATCTACCTCTGAATACCAAAAGGTTCTTGTAACATTTTAGGAGAGGCTGCTAAAAATGAAAAGGCGCTCCAGGATCATGAATGTGTTTTACTCACAAACACAATTCCCGTCCTCATGGAATGCAGTACGGCAGGTTCTATTCCAAAGGGAAAGGGGCTGGGGGTTATTTCAAATTATGGGAATGGTCGTTAGCCTTTTAATGCATATGCATGTTTACTCACAGGACAAGCTGTTGACGTACTGCATTTTAACTGGAGTAACACATGTAGTTAACTATATTTGGAAGTTAGCCAAAGCTGTATTTCTTTTGCATATTAATAAGCATATTAATATTAATAATATAGTCCATGTTTTGCATGGACTATAAGTATCCTTGTTGGTCTTGGTTTGGTGTGCATCTCTGACAATCAGAGGTGCTGGAAACGTGCACCCAAGCAGCTGTTTGAATAAAGTACTAAAGAACTTGCCTACGTCTTGAGTGTTTCGTTATCAACTGAGAACCTGGGGAGAAGGAAGTTCTATTAATTTCCTTCAACAACCATTTTGGGGCTATGTGTACTAAAACCTCCATACAGCTGTTTCATGCAAAGCTCAGCTATTAAGACAGATGACCAACAACTCACCCGTGATCACAGGCAAAAGATATTTGAGAACCAATTCGCAAGTCCGTCGAGGATACAACCTTGCCATGATCAAAATCTGGAGGAAGACACTTCGTTTCTAAAAGAAAAATTAAACATAGTAATTAAACATCGTGATTTAAGGAAGGAAGTGAATATGGTTACAAAGTTTCACAGAAAATAATGCCTCCTAGGTAAGAAAAAATTCGCCTCTTCAGTTCTATTCATTTGGCCACAAAGATGTCTGGGAATGGGATAAACACAGTGCTAAAAGCAGATATATCAGTCCTGGACAATATACAGCTGCTTTGCAATTAACTTCATTTTTCTGTGTCCAGGGAAATGATGTTCAACCTGATGCAGATATTATCAAATTCAATTCCAAATTCCAACTAATAAATCAGTCAGAATTACTACACTTTCAGTACAGTACAGAATCAGTACAGAATTCTGCACTTTCTCCCACAGATTTTAGGGCATTATATTTCTTGCCCATACCTTGATTCTCCTGCCAAAACTATCCTGAGAACAATCCTGTTATTTAGACAAGTGAAGGTTTGATTTTAATTTTAAAAGCATGTTGTTTGAGGAATGTGTACAACAACCCCATGTTAGAGAGGTTCCTTCATTGGCAAACTTCGCAGAAAGGAGAATGTGATATCTGATCTAACGTCTACTTCCCCGTTCCGATCACTATTTTGACAAAAACAGAGGGCTGGAAGGCAGGGAAGTGACAAAGACAGAAACCAGATTGGAGAGATTATCCAGCCCTTATTCCAAGAGTAACCAGCTAATTAAGCAGCTATCTTCCTTCGCTGTTTATAAACAGGATATCATAGGGACAGTTGGCAGCAAGTGCTTCTCAAATATAGTGGTCCTTACTACGCACCATGCACTATTCACAGTTTGTGCTCATAGGGATGAAAATGAAAGCTAGATGAACAAGACAGTGAACATGAACTCATGCATGAATGAATGAGCAACAGAAGTAATGTTCAGAAGAGTCTGACATCTGTAGAGGTCTCCTGGAGGGACAGGGGTAATATATAAAAATCCTTTTCTCAACATGTGTGCAGTCTAACAACTCCATCAGGTAAGTCCAACCTAACTCATAAAGTCATCCAGTGGCTCACTATTTTGGGAAAGAAGAAGCTGAAACAAACAAGCTGAAATGGAAAGGAAGAATTCAGTTACCAGCTTTTTGTGGGGCCACAGCTCCTCCATGGGCCTGATGTGCTGGAACAGAAAAGAATAGCTTGATTTTACCAGAAAGTGCTGCTATTTCATGCAAATCAGGGAAAAGGAGATGTTTTCTCACTACCACACACAAAAATCATACCCTATAGTACCTGCAGGTAAGCCTTCCCTGACTCCAGCTTAAATATAGTCCTGCTTCCTACCGATACAACATATGATAGGAAAACGGGAAGGTTTTGCTTACCTGTGAACTCCCCTTCTCCATAGTTCCAGTCAGAGCCAGCGTGGTACATCTGGGAAGCTCCTCCCTCTCAGACAGGCAGGTCAGATTGACAGAAGACTTGCGCAGAGGGGGAGGGGCTCCTGGATCCACCCAGTCCATTCAAAGCCTCTGAAACCGTATCCCCACTCTGGAAAACTCTGAATAAGTCCTTGTCGTGTAACAAAACAAATCCACATGCCGGATGTAGAAACTGAGCAACAGGCCCTTACATCCCAGCTAACTAACTTTCTAGAAGGTCTACTCTACGCCCTCCCGGACAAATTTAGAGTGCTGATGCCTCAGCTGTTAGTGGGTGGGATGCTGGCCCTGACTGGAACTACAGAGAAGGGAAGTTCACAGGTAAGCAAAACTTTCCCGTTCTCCCGTAGTTCCAGTCAGGGCCAGCGTGATACATCTGGGACGTACCCAAGCCGTACCCACAATGCCCAGGGAGGGCATTGTGAGTGACCCTGTCCTCAGAAAATCTTAGAGTAACCCTGTCCTCAGAAAAAATACAGAGCTCCTTTGCCATTGACAAGGCTGCCATCTCTGATACTCTTCTGGTTGAAGTGATCCCTACCAAAAAAAAAGTTTTGAGCGTGAGCTCTCTCATAGGACAAGTGGCCATGGCTTGAAAGGTTCTCTAGTGAGGGCTTTCAGAACCAACGGCAGGTCCCAGGTGGGATACCTGAGGTCTCAAAATGGCCGTACTGAGGTCTCAAAGTGGCCATACTGAGGCCCTTCTCTAGTCCAGCTTGAAGAAACTCAAGGAGCCCCTTGACTCTTGGCTTACTAGGGTCCACCCCCTTACCAGAACACCAGGCTGAAAACACCCTCTAAGTCGAATTGTAAACCCGGTTGGTTGAATTTCTTCTGTCCGACATTGAGGTGGACAGGACAGCCTGGGAATAGCCTAGGGTGGCAAGGGCCTGCCGCTCAACCTCCAGGCCGTCAATTGCAGAAATTCCGGCTCTGGATGGTAAATAGGTCCCTGCATCAAGATGTTCTTTTGCTGGGGGAGCCAGAGCGGCGGATCTCTGGCCATCTCCCTGAGGTCACTGAACTATGGTCTTCTTGGCCAATGTGGTGCGACGAAGACCACCTCTGCCGTAAATCATCGTGTCGGGGCTGCAGAGCACATGGTGATTCGACAAAATGGCTGCCGTCCCCACTCCCAGCTGGACGTGGGGGTCGGAGCAGTAGGGCTGGCATTACCATGAGAAACCCTCTCCCCACCTCAGATTGAGTGAGGGGGTCGGGTGGTTGCCGATCCATGGTCCGTCCCGTCCCTGAGCGAGCGCGGGGGTCAGACGCGATCGGTGCGGCTTCGCGCTTCAGTTCCAAAATGGCGGCCGCGCTCCACGGGAAAATAGTTGGTCTCCAATCTGTGCCTGGGGGTGCCTGTGGCCATGGATAGCCTGCACGCACCCTGGGAGCCCTTAAAAGGGCTGTTGTGTTCAAGGGTGTAACCGAAATCGATAGTCTTCTGTCTTCTCCATTGGCGGGTTTGCTTTTTTCTAGCTCTATCCAAGCGACGGAAAAAACAAGACCTACCAGCCAAGAGGCTAGGCCAGACTGGGTGGATCCAGGAGCCCCCTCCCCCTCTGCGCAAGTCTTCTGTCAATCTGACCTGCCTGTCTGAGAGGGAGGAGCTTAGAGATGTACCACGCTGGTCCTGACTGGAACTACGGGAGAATCTTATTTTCTTGTTTCCCCGGAGTCGGGCACCCAACATGGCTTCCAACAGCAGTACAGAAATTATAGAAATTGAACTTTACTATATCCAGGTGCTATTTTGATGGGAAGATTCATCCTTTTAAACTCAAAGCAGTATACAAACAAAAGAAATGTCTGAATATCCCACACAAAATCATACTTTACCGGCACCAAGTAAGCCTTCACTGACTCCAGCTTGGTTATGGTTTGCAGTTCCTACAGTGGTACCTTGGTTATTGTTCCCGGTTCCTACAGTGGTACCTTATGATAGAAATAGGATAAGAAAATGCATTGAGCCTTATGGAGAGCGACACTGAGCCACATGTGCACATTAACTTCTTTGTACGTGAATGGTCCTTAGTTGTAATTGAAGGACAGGTGAAGGGGAACACAAGGCCACCATATTGTTCCCAATCCAATGACAGTGGAGCTCAACAAATGCTCCAGAAGATGTTTTCTCCACCATAGCATCAAGCAGGGGTGGCCAACCTGCAGCATGGTATGGGCAACCTTTTACGTAGAGAAATTTGACATGCTACTTCACCTTAACGTTGTTTTTCGTGATTACCACAATAGGTAAATTGAGCCTCAAGGGCAGTATATCTCCAAGTGCCAGAACGTACAGAGCAGAAGCACAGCAATGCTGCTGCCTATTGGAGGTTTTCAAAGATACGAGGCTGATTGCAGATGAGGCCAGAAAATTGGCTTGCATGGACCATTAGTCTGACCAAGTAGGACGCATTGCCAGATCCATATGAAGTGCATTCATTGTCTTCTATACAACCTGGCCGCCTTCTTATATCTAAAGATGATTTTAACGGAGATCTCAGTGTGGATGATTTTCCCGATACTGATATCTCCACTTGCTGGGCAGCGGGAGCGACACTGAGGCAAGTCTGCATATTATGATCCGCATAGGTGACCAGTCCTTAGCTCTTATGGAAGGGCACGTTAAGGGGAACACAAGGACATCAGTATGGTAACAATCCAATGATAATGGAGCTCAAAATATGCTTGAGAAGGTCCTTCGTAGTATAAAGCAATGATTCAAAAACTGTGGTTCACAAACTGCCCCGAATTGGGGCAGCACAGTCTCCTGGACTTTCTTAGGATTCGGCCTTATGGCCGAATCCTGGATCCACCTCCCGGACAGGCCACCACTCCTGGGTGCCTGCTCATTGCTTGCCCACGTCCCGCAAAGAACCACCCTCCCCCTCCAACCCCTGTTCCAAAACATCGCCTCCCTTGCACTAGCCACTCGACGACCCTCTGTCTTCGCTACGTATGCGGAAACAACGGAACTTTATTGCGTCGGCTCTGCACCCGTTTTAGGATTGCACTGTGAAAATTGTACTCAAACCATACTCTACCTGCACCAAGTAAGCCTTCACCGACTCCAGCATGGTTTTTGTACCCAGTTCCTACAGTGGTACCTTATGATAGAAATAGAATAGAGAAATGCATTGAGCCTTATGGAAAGCAACACTGAGCCACATGGGCACATTAACTTCCACATAAGTGACATAACTTCCACATAAGGGATAGAGCCTCCCCACGGCAAGGACACATCTGAGCAATGGCTAGAGAGGAGCCTCCAGCCAACCCGGTGTGCTTCTTGGATCTGGGCCAGCTTAAAAGTAGGCTCAGATCCAAGCAGACTGAGTAGCCCTAATTGGGGCAGCGCTGTGTCCTGGACTGGCTTAGGATTCAGCCTTATGGCCGAGTCCAAGATTCACCTCTCGGACAGGCCAGCACGCTTGGGTGCCCGCCCACTGCTCACCCGCCAAGAGCCACCCTCCCCCTCCCTCCCCCGTTCCAAAATGTCGCCTCCCTTGCACCAACCACTCGACAACCCTCTGTTGTCGCTACGTGTGCGGCAACAACGGAAATTGGTGCGTCGGCAGTGCACCCGTTGTAGGATTGCACGGTGAATATTGTACCGAAACCATACTATACCTGCACCAAGTAAGCCTTCACCGACTCCAGCATGGTTTTTGTACCCGGTTCCTACACTGGTACCTTATGATAGAAATAGGATAGAGAAATGCATTGAGCCTTATGGAAAGCAACACTGAGCCACATGGGCACATTAATTTCCACATAAGTGACCTGTCCTTAGCTTTCATTGAAGGGCAAGTGAAGGAGAACACTAGGACATCAGAAAGATCCCAATCCAATGATTGTGGAGCTCAAACAATGCTTGAGAAGGTGCTTCCCCTACCCTAGTATAAAGCAGTGGTTCCCAAACTGTGGTTTCTTGACCCACCAGTTGGTCCTGATTCAATTTGTGGTGGTTCAAGAAACTGGCAGAGTAGATTAGGCTATGTGCACCAAAGATAAAGAACCTGCTACTTGGGGGTGGCGGAGCACTCCTGCCCAATCCCCACTATTGCCACAGTGCTATTTTGATGGGAAGGCTCATCCTTTTATTTAAACTCAAAGCAGTACAAAAACAGAAGCAATGTCTGGGAGCGCAATGCTATACTGCGCTGGATTAGAGCGCGCAGCAGACTGCACCAAATCCAGTGCAGTATCAGGGAGGCTAGAGCCTCCCCACGGCAAGGACACATCCGAGCTCTTACTAGAGGGGAGCCTCCAGCCACCCTGGTGCGCTTCTCGGCTTAGCGACAGCTTAAAAATAGGCTCAGATCCAAGGAGACTGCGCAGCCCAAATGGGGGCAGCGCAGTGTCCTGGACTGGCTTAGGATTCGGCCTTATGGCGAGTCCTGGATCCAGCTCCCAGACAGGCCAGCACGCTTGGGTGCCCGCCCACTGCTCACCCGCCAAGAGCCACCCTCTCCCTTCCACTCCCTCCACCATTCCAAATGTCACCTCCCTTGCACCAGCCACTTGATGACCCTCTGTTGTCGTTACGTGTGCGGCAACAACAGAACTTTACTGCGTCAATGCTGTACCCGCTTTAGGATTGCATTGTGAATATTGTACCCAAATCTTACTCTACCTGCACCAGGTAAGCCTTCACTGACTCCAGCTTGGTTATTGTACCCGGTTCCTACAGCTTGGTTATTGTACCCGGTTCCTACAGTGGTACCTTATGATAGAAATAGGATAGAGAAATGCATTGAGCATTATGGAAAGCAACACTGAGCCACATGGGCACATTAACTTCCACATAAGTGACCTGTCCTTAGCTTTCATCGAAGGGCAAGTGAAGGAGAACACTAGGACATCAGAAAGATCCCAATCCAATGATTGTGGAGCTCAAACAATGCTTGAGAAGGTGCTTCTCCTACCCTAGTATAAAGCAGTGGTTCCCAAACTGGTTTCTTACCCCACCGGTTGGTCCTGATTCAATTTGTGGTGGTTCAAGAAACTGGCAGGGTAGATTAGGCTATGTGCACCAAAGATAAAGAACCTGCTACTTGGGGGTGGCGGAGCACTCCTGCCCAATCCCCACTATTGCCACAGTGCTATTTTGATGGGAAGGCTCATCCTTTTATTTAAACTCAAAGCAGTACAAAAACAGAAGCAATATCTGGGAGCGCAATGCTATACTGCGCTGGATTAGAGCGCGCAGCAGACTGCACCAAATCCAGTGCAGTATCAGGGAGGCTAGAGCCTCCCCACAGCAAGGACACATCCGAGCTCTTACTAGAGGGGAGCCTCCAGCCACCCTGGTGCGCTTCTCGGCTTAGGGCCAGCTTAAAAATAGGCTCAGATCCAAGGAGACTGTGCAGCCCAAATGGGGACAGCACAGTGTCCTGGACTGGCTTAGGATTCGGCCTTATGGCGAGTCCTGGATCCAGCTCCCAGACAGGCCAGCACGCTTGGGCGCCCGCCCACTGCTCACCCGCCAAGAGCCACCCTCCCCCTTCCACTCCCTCCACCATTCCAAATGTCACCTCCCTTGCACCAGCCACTTGACGACCCTCTGTTGTCGCTACGTGTGTGGAAACAACGGAACTTTATTGCGTCAATGCTGTACCCGCTTTAGGATTGCATTGTGAATATTGTACCCAAATCTTACTCTACCTGCACCAGGTAAGCCTTCACTGACTCCAGCTTGGTTATTGTACCCGGTTCCTACAGTGGTACCTTATGATAGAAATAGGATAGAGAAATGCATTGAGCATTATGGAAAGCAACACTGAGCCACATGGGCACATTAACTTCCACGTAAGTGACCTGTCCTTAGCTTTCATTGAAGGGCAAGTGAAGGAGAACACAAGGACATCAGAAAGATCCCAACCCAATGATTGTGGAGCTCAAACAATGCTTGAGAAGGTGCTTCCCCTACCCTAGTATAAAGCAGTGGTTCCCAAACTGTGGTTTCTTGACCCACCAGTTGGTCCTGATTCAATTTGTGGTGGTTCAAGAAACTGGCAGTGTAGATTAGGCTATGTGCACTAAAGATAAATAATAATAGTAATAATAGTAATAGTAATAGTAATATGATTTATATAACACCTGTCTTAGGTCACCAGATTTCTCTAGTGACTGTAACTCAAGGCGGTTTACATAGGCAGACTTTATTCAGAAACCCGAAGGTTTTTACAATTTTTACAGAAATGTTCTATCTTTCAAGAACTACACACATACAGATGGATCTTTCTGGATTTAGTCCTTCTTTCTGGCCACCCGTTTGTCTTCTTGCTGGCTGATAAACGGCTTCCCTGCTCCCACCAGAGAAGCAGCTGAACTTTGGCACAACTCCCCCTCACACAAGGCAGCCGAAGCTCAGCTGTTAGTCAGTCGCAATTAACGAGGTCTGCCGCTCACAGAGACTTCCGGCTGTCCCGAACTGGCGACCTTCAGAACTTCAGCTCTTATCTTCAGGCAAACGGAGGCATTAACCCTCTCGAACCTGCTACTTGGGGGTGGCGGAGCACACCTGCCCAATCCCCACTATTGCCACAGTGCTATTTTGATGGGAAGGCTCATCCTTTTATTTAAACTCAAAGCAGTACAAAAACAGAAGCAATGTCTGGGAGCGCAATGCTATACTGCGCTGGATTAGAGCGCGCAGCAGACTGCACCAAATCCAGTGCAGTATCAGGGAGGCTAGAGCCTCCCCACAGCAAGGACACATTCGAGCCATTACTAGAGGGGAGCCTCCAGTTCACCCTGGTGCGCTTCTCGGATCTGGGCCTGCTTAAAAGTAGGCTCAGATCCAAGGAGACTGAGCAGCCCGAATTGGGGCAGCGCAGTGTCCTGGACTGGCTTAGGATTCAGCCTTATGGCCGAGTCCAAGATTCACCTCTCGGATGGGCTAGCACACTTGGGTACCCGCCCACTGCTCGCCCACGTCCTGGCAAGAGCCACCCTCCCCCTCCCACTCTCTCCCCCGTTCCAAAATGTCGCCTCCCTTGCACCAGCCACTCGACAACCCTCTGTTGTCGCTACATGTTCAGCAACAACGGAACTTGGTGCATCGGCACTGCACCTGTTTTAGGATTGCACTGTGAATATTGTACCCAAATCTTACTCTACCTGCAACAAGTAAGCCTTCACCGACTCCAACTTGGATATTGTACCCGGTTCCTACAGTGGTAGCTTATGATAGAAATAGGATAGAGAAATGCATTGAGCATTATGGAAAGCAACACTGAGCCACATGGGCACATTAACTTCCACGTAAGTGACCTGTCCTTAGCTTTCATTGAAGGGCAAGTGAAGGAGAACACAAGGACATCAGAAAGATCCCAATCCAATGATTGTGGAGCTCAAACAATGCTTGAGAAGGTGCTTCCCCTACCCTAGTATAAAGCAGTGGTTCCCAAACTGTGGTTTCCTACCCCACCAGTTGGTCCTGATTCAATTTGTGGTGGTTCAAGAAACTGGCAGAGTAGATTAGGCTATGTGCACCAAAGATAAAGAACCTGCTACTTGGGGGTGGTGGAGCACTCCTGCCCAATCATCACTATGGCCACAGTGCTATTTTGATGGGAAGGCTCATCCTTTTATTTAAACTCAAAGCAGTACAAAAACAGAAGCAATGTCTGGGAGCGCAATGCTATACTGCGCTGGATTAGAGCGGGCAGCGGACTGCGCCAAATCCAGTGCAGTATCAGGGAGGCTAGAGCCTCCCCACGGCAAGGACACATTCGAGCCATTACTAGAGGGGAGCCTCCAGCCAACCCGGTGCGCTTCTTGGATTAGGGCCAGCTTAAAAGTAGGCTCAGATCCATGGGGACTGCACAGCCCGAATGGGTACAGCACGGTGTCCTGGTCTGGCTTAGGATTCGGCCTTATGGCTGAGTCCTGGATCCAGCTCCCGGACAGGCCAGCACGCTTGGGTGCCCGCCCACTGCTCGCCCACGTCCTGCCAAGAGCCACCCTCCCCCTCCCACTCTCTCCCCCGTTCCAAAAAGTCGCCTCCCTTGCATGAGCCACTCGACGACCTTCTGTTGTTGCTACGTGTGCGGCAATAACGGAAGTTGGTGCATCGGCACTGCACCCGTTTTAGGATTGCACTGTGAATATTGTACCCAAATCTTACTCTACCTGCAACAAGTAAGCCTTCACCGACTCCAGCTTGGATATTGTACCCAATTCCTATAGTGGTACCTTATGATAGAAATAGGATAGAGAAATGCATTGAGCATTATGGAAAGCAACACTGAGCCACATGGGCACATTAACTTCCACACAAGTGACCTGTCCTTAGCTTTCATTGAAGGGCAAGTGAAGGAGAACACAAGGACATCAGAAAGATCCCATTCCAATGATTGTGGAGCTCAAACAATGCTTGAGAAGGTGCTTCTCCTACCCTAGTATAAAGCAGTGGTTCCCAAACTGTGGTTTCTTGACCCACCAGTTGGTCCTGATTCAATTTGTGGTGGTTCAAGAAACTGGCAGAGTAGATTAGGCTATGTGCACCAAAGATAAAGAACCTGCTACTTGGGGGTGGTGGAGCACTCCTGCCCAATCCCCACTATTGCCACAGTGCTATTTTGATGGGAAGGCTCATCCTTTTATTTAAACTCAAAGCAGTACAAAAACAGAAGCAATGTCTGGGAGCGCAATGCTATACTGCGCTGGATTAGAGCGCGCAGCAGACTGCACCAAATCCAGTGCAGTATCAGGGAGGCTAGAGCCTCCCCACAGCAAGGACACATTCGAGCCATTACTAGAGGGGAGCCTCCAGTTCACCCTGGTGTGCTACTCGGATCTGGGCCTGCTTAAAAGTAGGCTCAGATCCAAGGAGACTGTGCAGCCCGAATTGGGGCAGAACCTGCTGCAGTACAGCACAACACAGTCCATGAGGAGCATGCCCATCCCCTTGATTTCTTTAGTGACTCTCGTGGACTCCTGCTGTTAATCTTTCAATTTAACAAAACTCAGAAACCAAACTGCATTTAGAAAGTTAATAATTCAAAGTTTTACACCTGACAATGAAGAGGGTTATTTGAAATAAGCATTCCCAGCTGCCCTCTCAACAGATCAAAGCACACTTGCATGAAAGATTTGTATCCCTTGTTCCTCCTGAGTAGGGCACTCAACATGGCTTCCAACAGCAGTACAGAAATTATAGAAATTCAGCGTTACTATATCCAGGTGCTATTTTGATGGGAAGGTTCATGCTTTTATTTAAACTCAAAGCAGTACAAAAACAAGCAATGTCTCAATATCACACACAAAATCATACTCTACCTGCACCAAGCAAGCCTTCACCAATTTCAGCTTGGTTATTGTTCCCAGCTCCTACAGTGGTACCTTATGATAGAAATAGGATAGAAAAATGCATTGAGCCTTATGGAAAGCGACGCTGAGCCGCATGTGCAAATTAACCTCCCTGTTAGCTCTTATGAAGGAGAACACAAGCTCACCAGAGTTGTCCCAAGCCAATGAAAGTAGAGCTCAAAAATTCTTGAGAAAGTGCTTTCCCCCTACTATAAAAGCAGTGGTTCACAAGCTGTGGTTTCTTGCCCCACCAGTTGGACCTGATTCAATTTGAGGTAGTTCAAGAAACTGGCAGAGTAGATTAGGCTATGTGTACCAAAGAAAAAGAACCTGCTACTCGGAGGGGGCGGAGCACTACTGCCCAATCACCACTATAGCCACAGAGACTTAAGTGGCTGTTAAACTGAGACTTTTGGGGGGCGGGTCCCTTTGCTAAGGTTGGGAACCACTGATATAAAGGGGAAAAAGTGGCTTGATAGGCTGGTAAAGTGAAACTTGGTTTCTTTAAGTCTCATCTACCAAAGCTGGGTCTGAATAGTTGTTTTAAAAAGTGGGTCGGGGAGCTGATATGTTTAAGAAGCACTGATCCAGATGGAAGAATCCTGCCACTATCCTGCATCTCCAAATGGCTCCCTTCTACTTAACTGGATCCAGCATGGAGCTGTAGCTTAAGGATTACTAAAAGTGAACCTGATCCCAGCAATGCTCCTGAAAATGTGTTTGGCGGGAAGGCATGACATGGACAGGACCTGCTCCAGCACGGCACTGCTCAGAAGGAGCATGCCCACCCCCTTCGTTGGTCAATTAGCAATTCTCTTTCGTGGACTCCAATTTTGCTGTGAGTCTTGCAATTTAACAAAACTCAGAAACCAAACTGCATTTAAAAAATTACATCTGACAAAGAGTTATTTGAAAAAAATGTTGAGAAATATAGCAGAGTGGAGGCCCCGCAGCAGCAGGGTAGCTTTCCACAACGCCAGCTACAAGGAAAAACAGCACTTTGCAGCTAGCCGATAGCTCGGCCTGACACGGAACGATGGCTGACTCCCACCTCAGGGATGTGGAGGAGGTTGGGAATGAGGCCGCAGACACAGAGGTTCATAGATAGAAGAGTTTGTATTGGAGCAAAACGACTTGAAGCAGTTACAGAAAAGAACAGCAGGCAAAAGATTCCTCGCAGGGAACTTTAAGATGCAAAGTCATAAACAGCACACTTAACATAGTCAGTGATGCAAAAAAGGTTAAACAATCCAGCAGAGTGCTCCGCAGCACCTGGTCTCTTACAGAGCACAAGTGGTATGGTTCCTGGCTAGATTTATACAAATCAGCAGCCTATGACTGCTCTGTTGCTGAGGGTGTGGTGGCAGACTACTGCCCCTTTGCACACGTCTCCACTCTGACAGGTGTTTGCACTTAGTAGTCACGAGTGGATGACTCTGCTAATTCCTCAGCCATGAGGCCTGTTTGCCATGAGGGAACAAACTTTGGTTCATGCCTGTGTTAGCAGCCAGCTTGACCAGAAGCTCTCAACTGTTTCAATACCTGACAAAAAAGCATTCCCTGCTGCCCTCTCAACAGATCAAAGGTTTGCACATTTACATGAAAGGTGTGTATCCCTTATTCTCCTGGAGTAGGGCACTCAACATGGGTTCCAACAGCAGTACAGAAATTATAGAAATTGAACGTTACTATATCCAGGTGCTATTTTGATGGGAAGGTTCATCCTTTTATTTAAACTCAAAGCAGTACAAAAACAAAAGCAATGTCTGAATATGGCACACAAAATTTTACTCTACCTGCACCAAGTAAGCCTTCACCAACTCCAGCTTGGTTACTGTTCCCGGTTCCTACAGTGGTACCTTATGATAGAAATAGGATAGAAAAATGCATTGAGCCTTACGGAAAGCGACGCTGAGCCAAATGTGCACATTAACCTCTGCTGTCAGCTCTTATTGAAGGGCAAGTGAAGGGGTACACAAGCCCATTAGAGTTGTCCCAATCCAATGAAACTAGAGCTCAAAAATGCTTGAGAAGGTGCTTTCCCCCTACTATAAAGCCGTGGTTCACAAGCTGTGGTTTCTTGCCCCACCTGTTGGTCCTGATTCAATTTATGGTGGTTCGAGAAACTGGCAGAGTCGATTAGGCTATGTACACGAAAGATAAAGAACCTGCTACTTGGGGGTGGGGGAGCACTCCTGCCCAATCATCACTATGGCCACAGAGGCTTATGTGGCTGTTAAACTGAGACTTTTTTGGGGGGGGGGCCCTTTTGCTAAGGTTGGGAACCACTGATAGGAAGGGGAAAAAGAGGCTTGATAGGCTGGTAAAGTGAAACTTGGTTTCTTTGTCTCATCTACCTAGCAGGGTCCAAATAGTTGTTTTAAAAAACGGATACATTTGGGAAGCACTGATCTAAATGGAGGGATCCTGCCCCTATCGTGCATCTCAGAATAACTCCTTCTATTGAATTGGATCCAGCACAGCGCTGCAACTTGGGGATTACTGAAAGTGAACCTGATCCCTGCAATCCTCCTGAAAATGTGGGTGGCGGGAAGGGACAAATTGCACAGGACCTTCTCCAGCCTAGCCCAGCCCAGCCGGAACATGTCCACCCCCTTTCTGGGTCAATTAGTGACTCCCTTTCAGGGACTCCAATTTTGCTGTTAGTCCTGCAATTTAACAAAACTCAGAAACAACATTACTTTTAGAAAATTACTAATTCAAAGTTTTACACCTGACAATGAAGAGGGTTATTTGAAATAAAGATTCCCAGCTGTCCTCTTAACAGATTGAAGGTTTGCACATTTACATAAAAGGTTTCTATTGCTTGTTTTCCCAGAATAGGGCACTCAATGTGGCTTCCAACAGCAGTACAGAAACTATAGAAATTGAACGTTATTATATCCGGGTGCTATTTTGATGGGAACGTTCATTCTTTTATGTAAACTCAAAGCAGTACAAAAACAGAAGCAATGTCTCAATATCACACACAAAATCATACTCTACCTGCACCAAGTAAGCCTTCACCAATTCCAGCTTGATTATTGTTCCCAGCTCCTACAGTGGTACCTTATGATAGAAATAGGATAGAAAAATGCATTGAGCCTTATGGAAAGCAACACTGAGCAACATTAACTTCCGCCTAGGTGACCGGTGCTTAGCTCTTATTAAATGGCAGGTGAAAAGAAACACAAGGATATCAGAATGGTCCCAATCCAATGATAGTGGAGCTCAAAAAATGTTTGGGAAGGTGCTTCCTCCCCTAGTATAAAGCAGTGGTTCACAACCAGTGAGTCTGTGCCCCAGTAGTGGGTCCTGACTCAATTTTTGGTCATTCATGAAACTGGCAGATTAGGCTATGTGCACGAAAGATAAAGAACCCGCTACTTGGGGGTAAGGGTGCACTGCTGCCCAATCACTACTATAGCCACAGAGTGACTGTTAAACTGAGACACTGAGGGGGTGGGTCCCTTTGCTAAAAGTTTGGGAACCAATGACAGTAAGGGGGGGGAAAGGTTTGATAGGCTGATAAAGTGAAACTTGGTTTCTTTAAGTCTCATTTACCTAGCTGAGTCCCAATAGCTGTTTTAAAAAGTGGGTCGGTGAGCTGATATGTTTAAGAAGCACTGATCTGGATGGAAGGATCCTGCCCCAATCCTGCATCTACAAATAGCATCTTCTACTTAATTGAGTACAGCCCTGCGCTGCTATTTGGGGATTACTAAAAGCAAACCTGATCCCTGCAATCCTCTTGAAAATGTGGGTGGCGGGAACGCACGAAGTGTACAAGACCTGTTCCAGCATGGCACAGCCCAGAAAGAGAACGCCCACCCCCTTCTGTGGTCAATTAGCAACTTCCTTTCGTGGACTCCAATTTTGCTGTTAGTCTTGCAATTTAACAAAACTCAGAAACAAAATTGTTGTTGTCCAGTCGCTACGTCGTGTCCAACTCTTTAGCGACCCCATGCACCACAGTGAGCCAGATCTCTCTGTCTTCCACTAGATTCTGGAGTTCGCCCAAATTCATGTTCAATGCTTCGGTGACACTATTGAACCACCTCATCCTCTGCTGCCCCCTTCTCCTTTTGCCTTCAATCTTTCCCAGAATGTGGGTCTTTTCTAAAGAGTCCTCTCTTCTCATGAGGTGGCCAAAGTATTTGAGCTTCAGCTTCAGAATTTGTCCTTCCAGGGAGCAATCAGGCTTGACTTCCTGTAGTTAGTCAATTGCTTAACGCCCGATTAGATCTCCTTGCAGTCCAAGGGACTCTCAAGAGTCTTCTCCAACACCATAATTCAAAAGCATCTATTCTTCGGCGCTCTGCCTTCCTTATGGTCCAGCTCTCATAGCCATACATTACTACTGGGAATACCATAGCTTTGACTATGCGAACCTTTGTTGGTAGGGTGATGTCTTGGCTTTTTATAAAGTTGTCTAAGTTCACCATAGCTTTCCTCCCAAGAAGTAAACATCTTTTAATTTCATGGCTGCAATCACCATCTGTGGTGATCTTCCAGGAAAATAAACTATCACTACTTTCATTTCTTCCCCTTCTATTTGCCACAAAGTGATGGGAGTGGTTGCCATGAACTTAAGTTTTCTTAACGTTGAGCTTCAACATTAAATGTTGAGCTTCAAGCTGATTTTTGCACTTTCCTCTTTCACCCTCATTAGAAGGTTCTTTAGGTCTTCCTCATTTTCTGCCATTAGAATGGTATGATCTGAGGTTGTTGGTATTTCTCCCAGCAATCTTGATTCCAGCTTGTGAGTCATCCAGCCTAGCCTTTCTCATGGTGTACTCAGCATATAAGTTAAATAAGGAGGGTGAATGAATGAATGAATGAATGAATGAATGAATGAATGAATGAATGA
>JAJKFI010000052.1:8809823-8871430 GCA_029204185.1 Lerista edwardsae | reverse complement strand
TGAATGAATGAATGAATGAATGAATGAATGAATGAATGAATGAATGAATGAATGAATTTATTACGGTCCTAGACCAGCACAAAGCAAACCAGAACAGCCCAACCACACAGCAAAGCTGACACACAGCACCACATTAAAATAGAAGGGTTTAAAAACAGTGCACAAAACAGTGCACAAAACAGATCCTTACTCAGGGGCTTCCATAATAGATTTCCGAATATTTATAGAAGCAGCAAAAAAATTAGCAACATTACATACTAAAGTCAAATTGCCATCAGCCAGAAGTAAATATGTAAGTGGTTGGTCTAGTCGGCCTGGCAATTTGCTCAGCAACAGCAAAATAAATTTATTTCGAATATCCTGATAGAAAGTGCATCTCAATAGTACGTGCTCCGAAGTCTCTATCTCCTCCAGCCTGCAGGGGCATAACTGTTCAAGATAAGGAATTTTTTGGTATTGGCCCTCAGTTACTGCCGAAGGTAATACATTGAGATGAGCCAACTTAAATACCCTCCTATGTTTAAATATATCCAACTGAGACAGATACAACGCAGGGGCTTGATATCTCATATCCTCCCTAATTTAAGGATCTAACACCTCTTTGGAAACCAGCTTGTACTTCTGGTAGTTCTCGATTCACATACTGCTGAAGCCTAGCTTGTGCGTAATCTTGAGCATAACCTTGCTAGCATGTGAAATGAGTGCAATTGTGTGGTAGTTTGAACAATCTTTGGCATTGCCCTTCTTTGGGATTGGAACAAAACCCATCTTTTCTTGTGACCACTGCTGAGTTTTCCAAACTTCCTGGCATAATGAGTGCAACACTTTGAAAGCATCATTTTTTAAGATTTTGAGTAACTCAGCTGGGATGCTGTCACCTCCACTAGCTTTTTTGTTGGTGATGCTTCTTAAAACAAAGCATGACGCTTCTTAAAACAAGAAGCATCGGTGATGCTTCTTAAAACAAAAATTACTTTTAGAAAATTACTAATTAAAAGTTTTACCCCTGACAAAGAAGAGGGTTATTTGAAATAAGCATTCCCTGTTGCCTTCTCAACAGAGTGAAGGTTTGCATCTTGCAAGCATCTTGTTGTCTACCAAGCTCCCTTAGGCACCTGGTGGGCCACTGTGAGATACAGGAAGCTGGACTAGATGGGCCTTTGGCCTGATCCAGCAGGGCTCTTCTTATGTTCTCATGTTCTTATGCACATGTACGTAAAAGGTTTCTATCCCTTGTTTCCCCCAGAGTAGGACACTCAAGGTGGCTTCCAACAGCAATACAGAAATTGTAGAAATTCAGCGTTACTATATCCAGGTGCTATTTTGATGGGAAGGTTCACCCTTTTATTAGTAGTTTAAACTTGAGTTTAAATTCAAAGCAGTACAAAAACAGAAGCAATGTCTGAATATCCCACACAAAATCATACTCTACCTGCACCAAGTAAGCCTTCACCGATTCCAGCTTGGTTATTGTTCCCGGTTCCTACAGTGGTACCTTATGATAGAAATAGGATAGGAAAATGCATTGAGCCGTATGAGCCACATGTGCACATTAACTTCCTTGTATGTGAATGGTCCTTAGTTGTAATTGAAAGACAGGTGAAGGGGAACACAAGGCCACCATATTGGTCTCAATCCAATGGAAGTGGAGCTCAACAAATGCTCCAGAAGGTGGTTTCTCCACCATAGCATCAAGCATCATAGCATACCAACCTGCAGCATGGTATGGGAAACCTTTTATGTAGAGAAATTTGAACGTGCAACTTCACCTTAACATCGTTTTTCGTGATTACCACAATAGGTAAATTGAGCCTCCAAGGGCAGTATATCTCCAAGTGCCAGAAGGTACAGGGCAAGAAACACAGCAATACTGTTGCCTAGTTGGAGGTTTTCAAAGATACGAGGCCGACTGCAGATGAGGCCAGAAAATTGGCTTGCATGGACCATTAGTCTGACCCAGTAGGACCCATTCCCAGATCCATATGAAGTGCATTCATTGTCTTCTATACAACCCAGTCTCCCCCAACCTGGCCACCTTCTCATATTCAAAGATGATTTTAACGGAGGTCTCAGTGTGGATGATTTTCCCAATAATGGTATCTCCACGTGCTAGGCAGTGGGTACTTTGCTGATCCAATTGGCCAGCTCTGTGCAGCCCTGCTTGATTCCTAATGCCTTCCACAGCCCACCGATGATCAACCAATCAGGCCCTTTTGTGAAAGCTGGTTAGAAGAATGCAGCTTTCTAGCATCTGCCCTACTGACTTTCTATGTCTTCCAACCAGATGTGTGCTGTCCTCCCTGACTCCGAGAGGGTCGAAATGTACTCATGGAGCATATGTGACACTCCTGGGCTGGCATAAGTCCCTTGTCCCAGCCTAAATCCAGGTTAGGATTGTGCCCAAATGTTACTATATCCAGGTGTTATTTTAATGGGAAGGTTCACTCTTTTATTTAAACTCAAAACAGTACAAAAACAGAGTTTAAATAAAACACAAGTGACTAATTGTTAATACATGAATCTACTTGCCAGTCTGGGTTACAAGAAAGAACTGCCTTCCCTAGACAATTTGGATGACAGAATATATATTTTTTTCCAATTCCACGATGTCCTTTTTGAGATGTGGCAACCAGAACTGTACACAATACTCCAGATGTGGCATTTACAACCCAGAAACGTTGATGTCATCTGCTATCCCTGTATCCAGCTCATATATGGAAAGGACTGGTACCAGGACAGATCCTTGAGGCATACCGCTTTTCACCTCTCTGCACTGTGGAAGTCCCTAGTCCCTGCCTAAAGTCCAGATTAGGATTGTGCCCACAATCTTACTATATCCAGGTGTTATTTTGAAGGGAAGGTTCACCCTTTTATTTAAACTCAACACAGTACAAAAACAGAAGCAATGTCTGAATATCGCACACAAAATCATACACTACCTGCACCAAGTAAGCCTTCACCGAATCCAGCTTGGTTATTGTTCCCGGTTCCTACAGTGGTAGTTTATGATAGAAATAGGATAGAAAAACGCATTGAGCCTTATAGAAAGGGACACTGAGCCAAGTGTGCACATTAACTTCTGCGTAGGTGACCGGTCCTTAGCTCTTATTGAAGGGCAAGTTAAAGGGAACACGAGGCCACCAGAATGGTAACCATCTAATGATAGTGGAGCTCAAAAAATGCTTGAGAAAGTGCTTCCCCCACCCTAGTATAAAGCAGTGGTTCACAAACTGTGGGTCTGTGCCCCACCAGTGGGTCCTGACTCAATTTTCGGTGGTTCAAGAAGCTGGGCGAGTACATTAGGCTATGTGCATCAAAGATAAAGAACTTGCTACTTGCGGGTGGGGAGCACTGCTACCCAATCACCACTACATCCACAATGCTATATTGATGGGAAGGTTCATCCTTTTATTTAAATTCAAAGCAGTAAAAAACAGAAGCAATGTCTGAGAGCGCAATCCTATACTGCGCTGGATTAGAGTGCGGAGCGGACTGCGCCAAATCCAGTGCAGTATCGGGGAGGTAGAGCCTCCCCCACGGCAAGGACACATTTGAGCCATTACTAGAGGGGAGCCTCCAGCCACCCCGGTGCGCTTCTTGGATCTGGGCCAGCTTAAAAGTAGGTGCAGATCCAAGGAGACTGCGAAGCCCAAATTGGGGCCATGCGGGTTCTTTTGCTAAATGTTTGGGAACCAAAGACATAAAGGAAAAAAGAGAGATTGATAGGCTGGTAAAGTGAAACTTGCTTTCTTTAAGAGCGCAATCCTAACCTACTTTCCAGCTCTGACATAGCTGAGCCAATGAGGCATGTTCTCCATTCTGAAGTGGAGTAGTAGTCATAAAGGCCTCCTCAAGGTAAAGGAATGCCCACTGCCTTCCTTGGTCAATTAGCGACTCCCTTTCGTGGACTCCAGTTTTGCTGTTAGTCTTGCAATTTAACAAAACTCAGAAATTCTACCTGCACCAAGTAACCCTTCACTGACTCCACCTTGGTTATTGTTCCCGGTTCCTACAGAGGTAGCTTATGATAGAAATCGGATAGGAGAATGCATTGAGCCTTTTGGAAAGAGACACTGAGCCAAGTATGCACACTAACTTCTGCGTAGGTGACCGGTCCTTAGCTCTTATTGAAGCACAAGTGTAGGGGAACACAAAGCCACCAGAATGGTCCCAATCCAATGAAAAGGTGCTCCCCCCCCCAACATAGTATAAAGCAGCAGTTCCCAAACTGTGGGTCCAAACCCCACCAGTGGGTCCTGACATAATTTTTGGTGGTTCGCGAAACTGGCAGAGCAGATTAGGCTATGTGCACCAAAGGTTAAACAACCTGCTATTTGGGCATGGGGGTGTACAGCTGCCCAATCACCACTATAGCCACAGCGGCTTAAGTGGCGTTAAACTGAGACTTTTGGGGGGGTGGGTCCCTTAGCTAAAAGTTTCGGAACCAGTGGTTTCCCCAGAGTAGTGCACTTAACAGAGTAAAGCACTCAAGAGTAGCGCCTTACAAAAGTAATACAGAAATTGTAGACATTCAACCAGTGATGTCATCCGAGCACGCCAACTACCGGAATGCTCGGATGATTGACAGCCCTCCGCCCCTATGGCGGAGGGCTGCCACGCCCCCCCAAGCCGCACTGCGCCAGAATCGCTCCATTTTAGAGCGATTCCCGACGCAAGGGAGGGAGGGCAGGCCCAGCAGCAGCTCGCCCGTCCTCTGAGGCAGCGGAGCGGCCTGGGACCTCCACAGAACTAGCGGAACAGAGTTCCGGGCCGTTCCGGCTGAATGACGCCTCTGCATTCAACGTCACTATACCTAGGTGCAATTTTGATGGGAAGGTTCACCCTTTTATTTAAACTCAAAGCAGTACAAAAACAGAAGTAATGTCTGAATATGGCACACAAAATCATACTCTACCTGCACCAAGTAAGCCTTCACCGACTCCAGCTTGGTTATTGTTCCCAGCTCCTACAGTGGTAGCTTATGATAGAAATAGGACAGGAAAATGCATTCAGCTTTATGGAAAGCAGCAGTGTATAAAAACAGAGGCGTGAGAGGCTGGTAAAGTGAAATACATAAAGTTTCTAACAGAGGGTGTGTGTGTGGGGGGGGGCTAAGAAGCAGAACGCAAGAAATGAGTGTTAGAAAAAAACGGAGCAATTTAACTTACTGGTAGTAAGCAAGCAGAAAAACAGGAGCCATTTTGCTGCCTTTTCCAAACCGGCAGGGAGTTGAAGGCACTTATGGGAATTGTAGTCATTATGAGGGCTGCTACTATTGAAGTGCTATACTATATTCCTCACAAGGGCTACAACTCGCATAAGCACCTTCCTCTCTCTTCCTTCTTAATAGCTCCAGTTCTGTGCTTGCTCAGAAAAAGATGAAATCGGTTCTTTTTTGTTGTTGGCTTTCTGTTGCTGCCTCAGAGCTATTACTGTTAAGTTATTTTCAAAGAATTTCATACTCGCCTAAGTTCTCTCAACTTATCCAGACATTCTATTATTTGGGGCTTAAAACGTGCCCCTCAACTTATCCATGAGATCTACTCATCAACATTACTATATCCAGGTGTTAATGGGAAGGTTCACTATTTTAATTCAAAGCAGTACGAAAAGACAAAGACAAACAGAATACATCTTAAAAACCATCTTCTTAGGTTATTACAACTCATCTGCTGAAGTTCACTTCCCATTTATGTGGTGGTGGTGGTGGCATCAGCAGCTGCAACAGTAGCAAAGAAAGAAGACCTTTCTTTGGTCAGAGAGGCTTTTCCTCCCTGGCCCTTGGAAGTCTCCAAAGAAATATTCCAAGTACCAAGGACCCTGAGCAAAGAATGTTTTTCCAGAGCACCAAAGTTTATAATTTCCCTAGCACTGCTTTGAATATTTTTAATAACTCAGAATATGGAATAACTAGAGTTGGCTACAGAATACCTAGGGATACTGGTGATGGTGCATTCAAGTGATAAAGCACGCCCCTTGGAAAGGTTTTTATTCCTTTTTGCTGTGGTTCAGGTAAGTGGGAGGGCAATGGAGGCAAGAAGTCAGGGGCTTGAGGCTGGGAAGTCCTTTGGAAACTTTGTTCCTCTTCCAACTATGCCACTGGAAAAGGGGGGGGATTGTAGAATTCCCACAGAAAATAAATGAGCTATTTTCAGACATTTAGGGTGCAATCTCACCTGCATCCTTGGGTCAACAATAACTGCTTGTGCTGGCCCAACGTCATTAGCACCAAAGCGGGGGCATCAACCGGCACCCTTGCATGGGTGCTGGTGCCATCAGGCCCATGCTAGCAGCAGCATCAGGCCAACTTGGCTGGCACAAGAGCCGTTCTGGGCAGAGAGAGGGAGGAACTGGGTGCGGGGGTTGGCATGCCAGGAAACATGCCAGCCAGGGCAGGGGTGTGGGGTTGGGACACGTCCATTAGGCCGCATCCAAGCTTCCATCCCAAGACCATGTGGCTCCAATTTGAGCCACATGGTGTCCTTGGCTCAGCAGCAGCTATACAGCAGGTAAATGTGCCCTTGCCCTATGGAGGCTCTTCAGAGCTCCAAAGCTGTGCTGGATACAGTGCAGGCCGGCCGGCCTCAGTGTTCCAATGCATTTTAGGATTGTGTTCTTAGGAATAATATTCAATCCCAGAAGATTTGTCCATCTCTTTAAATAACACATTCTAAAAAGTGGTTAAGGATTGCACATTTTATGTTACTAATTGTCTGATCTTCTACAATGATATGTACAAATTCTTATTACTGAGGGTAGCATGCAAAATTAGTGTGTATTTTTAGGGATTTCATTGTACAAGGGGCTTTGGTTTAACACTGCTACTCTAAATGACCTATCAGGCAATCCCCAAAATTAGATCCACAAATTGGATTAAAATCACCACTTAAATATTTTTGACTTACAAGGGAGGCACTTATGGTAGCTCACAATGTATCCACCAATAGATATTGATCAATATTGCATCTGATAGCACCTACAACCCATCTGTCTGTTGCTTTCTAACTAGATCGGGACAACTGTGAAAGGCACGGGTGCAAAGGACAGGTGGGCTGCCCTAAACTCCCAAAGTATTCTGTCTGCAGGAACTGAAAGTCATATACAGAAATAGTACCTCCTGGTGCAGTCAGGTTGGCAGCAGTAGTATTGATAGAATCTTCTTCTGGAAGAGAAAGAAGGAAAATGAATATAATGGCTTTAAGTGATTATTACCTCTACATAGCTTCAATGCTTAACCTTGAACACCAGAGTTGGGAAAGACTTTTAACTGAAATAAAACAACAAAGAAACATATTGGAACAGAAGGATGCCAGTTATACCCTTGACAAAGTATATTCATCATCGCAATTGATCATCAAGTAACAGCCAGGAGTGTATGAAAGGTTCGGTGTGGTTGGAACTTAAGCTTCCATGCGCAGTTTAGTACTGGGCCCTAACATACATTTGAGAGTTTTCTACATCCAGATCAAGGAGCCCAGTGACTGTGATAAAAAGATCAGGGCTTAGTTTGGATCCTAAATGAATTTAATCAGGCCAAATGTCCACTAAAACATAGGAATTCATTACCTGCGAATCTCCTGGGAAGAGGAGCAACCAAGAGGAGAGAAGAAGCATGGGCATTCAATACCACTTGATAATGCTCCTCCTTCTCCACAAGGCAGGGCTGGACTTAACTGAGATTTTCTCTTGGTGAGAGGGCATCCCATCTCCAGTATGGAACTGAAATGCTAGAGTGGATGTCCTCACTAGGCACCCACAACACATCAACAGCAACACAGCAACACATCAACAGTAACAAAGAGGAGAAACAAACCAAAACAATAAAGGTAAGTAGCAGGTAATTACTACTTAAACCGGCAACTCCACCCCCCACCCGGCAGAGTTGGGTGACCAAATTCTACAGTCCTCCTCCAGAGGCTGATGGAACCAGATGCTTGCTGAGGGATTTCCCAGCCTCCCGGGCTAGTGATTCATCTGATGCTCTAGCTGCCTTGTGGTATGGGGAAGCAGCTAGAACCTTGGATCAGATTGCCCCTGAACGACCTCAGCCTTGTTGTCAAGCCAGGGCAGCTCCCTGGTTTGCCAAGGAGCTGCGGGCAATGAAACAACCCGGCCAACACCTAAAGCGATGGAGGAAAACTAGCAAAGAGTCTGATTGGTCACAGGCTAGAACCCATTTTAGGGCCATGGTGGTGATGGCAGTGAAGAAAGCTTTTTTTCTCTGCCACCATTGTGCCTGCAAGGAGCTGTCCAGCAGAGCTTTTCCAGTTGTTTGTGATCTGCTCCACTCAGAGCGTAATCCTATACTTGTGTTGCGCTGGCACTGTGCTCTTACGCCGGTCCAGTGCTGCAAATGTGCTATCAGGTGCTTCTGTGCCAGTGAGTCGGGTGCTGGACTGACACAAGCAGCAGTGCCAGCACTTGGGCGCCACTGCACCTGTTGGCTGCACCTGTCATCCACCAGTCAAGCGTCAGCAGCACTTGGTCGGCACAGGACATCGCGGAGGATGTTCCAGGGCATGCCAGGGGTGTAACAGGGTGGCCTAGTTGTCTCTAGGGCATCTATCAATTCCACCATTATGGATTCTTTTCAGATGCTTTGGCCTATACTAAGGATGTGGACAGGGTCTCTTCAGCTTGAGACCATCTTCATGCCTGCTTGACGCTTGCCCAGCATTGCTAATATGTTCTGCCAGGGCTGGTCTGGCTAATTGGGTGGTACCTATTTTAAATTCATCCTTGCAGGAGGAACTGCATCCTGAAGACTGCAATTGTTTGTTCCCTCCTGAAAAAACCAACTCTTGTTTCCACCAATCTAAACAACTATCTAGTCTAACTAGAAGTATCTAATCTTTCTTTCTTGAGTAAGATGATTGAATGGGTGGTGGCATCTCAACTCCAGGAGATCCTAGATGAGACAGATTGTTTGGATTCATTCCAATGTGGCTTCAGACCAGGTTTGGGGACAGAAACAGTCTTGGTTGCCCTGTTGGATTATCTTCACTAAGGGTAGACAGGAAAAATGCAGCTTTGTTGGTCCTGCTAGACCACTCAGCTGCTTTCGATACCACTGAACATGGTATGCTTTGGGATAGGCTGGCTGAGTTGGGGATTGGGGGCACTGCTTTGTGATTGTTCCACTCCTTCTTGGCTGACAGATCCCAGATGGTAACGCTGGGGGAAACCTATTTGTCACCTTGGCAGCTGTGATGTGGGGTGCCACAGGGTTCTACTTTGTCCCCCATGCTTTTTAACATCTACATGAAACAGCTGGGGGAGATAATTCGGGAATTTGGAGTGGGGTGTCATCACTATACTGATGTGCCACCCAGCTCTATCTCTCTTTGCCATCTCATTCCAGTGAGGCTGTGAAAGTCCTGGAGTGCTATCAGGAGGCGATTGGGATCTAGATGAGGGCCAATAGGCTGAGATTGAATCCAGAAAAGACAGAGACCCTCTTGGTCAGGAAATCCACAATGCAGGCACTAAGTCATCTCCCTGCTCTGAATGGGTTTACACTTCCCCTGCAGGAGCAAGTGCACAGTTTGTGAGTGCTCCTGGACTCTCAGCTCTCCCTGGAGAGTCAGGTGACCAGGGGTGTGTTTGCCTAGCTTTAGCTGGTGTGTCAACTGTAGCTGTGCTTGAGTCAATCAGACCTGACTATGGTGGTCCATGTTCTTTTGAATTTAAGACTGAAGTAACACACTCAACCTGGGCCTGCAATTAGTGCAGAATTTGGCTGCCAGGGTGCTTTTGGGAATTAGGCAGTTTGATTCTGTCAGATCGCTGCTTCAGCGACTGCACTGGCTGCCCATTAGTTTCCGGACCCCACTCAAAGTGCAGGTTTTGACCTTTAAAGCTCTTCATGGTTCAGATCCAGGTTACCTGAGGGACTGCCTTCATGCATACATTCTGGCCTGCCCTCTTAGGTCATTGGGGAGGGGGGGGGTGCTTCCTGCAAGTATATCTTTCTCTCAAGTTAGGGGATTGGCAGCATGGGGGCAAGCCTTCTCAGTTGTGGCACTGCAATTATGGCACTCCCTATCAGGGGATCTTAGATCTTCTTTCTCCCTCATAGCATTTTGGTGTGGGCTCAAGACTTTTCTGTTTGATCTGGCATTTGAAGTTGACTCTTGTACATCTGCAAAAGAACCTGCACTGTAAATAATTTTCCCTCCTCCAATGATTTTTATTTATTTTTACCCTGCTTTCATTTATATTGTATTTTAATTGCTTATTTTATTGTCTTATTTCTATGTATTATATATACTACAGTATCTTATTTATATACTGTAGTAGTAGTAGTAGTAGTAGTAGTAGTAGTAATATGGTGGAAATACCATAAAAGCCCGTAACACTTGGGCAGTGCCAGTCATTCGATACACAGCAGGAATTGTTGACTGGACCCAAGCTGAATTGGATGTTTTAGATTGGAAAATGCGGAAAATAATAGTCAGAACAGAGCCCTGCACCCAAGAAGTGATGTCAACAGGCTATACTTGCCCAGAGGTGAAGGTGGTAGAGGATTACTGCAAGTTAAACAGACAGTGAAACAAGAGAAAATATGTCTGGCAGATTATATTAAAGAATCAAAGGAAGAAATGCTGATGGGAGTAGCAAAAGCAGGGTTACTGATGGTGAAGGAGTCAAGAAAAGACTACAGGAAAGAAGTGCAGAGAAGGATGGCACAATAAGGTATTACATGGCCAATACCTGAAAAATATTGCAAGGAAAGTTGATGATGAAGAGGCCTGGAGATGGCTGAAGAATGGTACTTTAAAGAAAGAAATAGAAGGCCTCATTTTAGATGCATAAGAACATGCATTACAAACAAATGTGATAAGGGTTGGGGGTGGAGCCAAGAGAAATGGTGGATTAGCAGCTTTGCTTTCGAGCTCCGCTCAAGAACAGAGACTGCACAAGAAAAGAACAGCTATGAGGAGTGGAGACGCAGCTGAATTATCCCCAGTGAAAGGAGATAAAAGCAGATTAACCCATGAACCTTCATTAATGTTCTGTGCGTCAAGTTTTCAGAGGCAGAGGCTGCTGGAAGGGTATTCAGGGAACAGAAGAAGGGCAGACATCGGGCTGCAATCCTGTGACAGAATATAATAATAATCAAGTGTCTCTTGGCAGAAAGTTAAGGGCAGAAACAAGGGACTATTTACAAAGGCTGGATCTGTCTGCCAGATAAGATAAATTTACAAAAGAATGTAGCAATGTTTTACAAAGAAAAAAAAGAGACTGAAAGAAAACATTAGGAATGATGGAGAAGGCAACAACAGGACTGAATGGAGTACAAAAGTGGAAGGTCAGGAGGTGAAGGAAAGATTTATGAGAGACTGAATTAATGGACTTTTACTACTGGAGTTGTTGTTTTTCCAAGGCCATAATGGAGAATTGTCTGACATTCCTAGAGAATCATGTGATAACAGCATTGGTGAACTGACTGGAAAACTGAAGAACAGCAACATCTACTGACATTTGCCGGTATCCACCAAGGAGGGAGGCAGAAATACAGAAGTTGTTAGCATGGAAACGGAAATCTCACTGGGTTTTGTTTGCCAATTATTCAGAAAATTAGAGGAAGGAATTTTATTTGGAGTTGGAGAAATACAAGAAGAGATTCGAAGTTGGAAAGTGGAGGAGAGAGATTTGATATACAATGAAAAAGTTTCCAAAACAACAGAAGACAGAAAGCAAGGAGTAATGGAGTTAGAGATCAAAAAGGAATCAAATGGATTACAATTGGATGTAATGAAAAGTTGGGAAATACAGGGAGACCAAAATCAAGACAACCTGACTTGGAGGAAATTAAGAGCAGTGTCAGAAGGAGACGATCAGACCCATTCTGAAGAAGAAACAATGGAAGATGGGATAGAGAACATAAGAGAAACAAGAATTGAAATACAACAGTGTCATGATAAAATTTTACAGGGTGATGGGAAACAAGTTCAGTGGGAATGGGTCTCAAGAGGAATTAAAAGCTCAAATACAATTATGCAAAAAAATATGCAAAAAATACAATGAAACAGTTGAACACTTAATCTGTGGATGCATGGAAATATTACAAACTGATTACTTGAAAAGGCACAATAAAGTGGTAGAGTTAGTGCACTGTAACATTTGTAAAAAGTACAATCTTCCAGTGACACGAAAATGATGGGAAACCGAATGGAAAATGAATGTGCAAAACTATTATGGGACTTTAGTATACAGACAAACACCTGAACCATAATACCGCTGATTTGACTGTCATAGACAAGGAAAAGAAGAAGATGACAATAGTAGAAGTAGCAATACCACAGGATGCATGAGTGGAAGAAAAGGAATTTGAAAAGATCACAAAATACAAGGATTTGCAAATTGAAATAGAATGGCTATGGAAAAAGAAAGTCACCATTGTGCTGATGATAATAATAGGAGCATTGGGTGCAGTCCCAAAGAGATTTAAGCAACATCTTAAAACACTCAACCTCACTGAAATCTCGGCCATGCAACTACAAAAGGCAGCCCTTCTAGGGACTGCCCACACACTGAGGAAATACCTAGGTCATTGGGAAGGACCGATAGTGACTGTGCAAAAGTATAATAATATCATCATCATCATCATCATCATCATCATCATCATCATCATCAACAACAACAACAACATCTTCCAATAATTGTGAGCCGCCTTGGCATCTGCCCTGGCAGAGCAAAGGCGGGGGGGAGGGATATTTTAAATAAATAAACTCCATGCGGTTGCCTGCTCGCAGTTGCTTCAGCACATTGGTCATGGAGGCCTGCCTTTCTTCCAAAGGTTGAACCCTGAAGGATCTCATGTCTAGGGACAGCGCAAGGTGCTCCACTTCCTGTTAAAGCACCAGAGAGCTCTTCTTCTCATTGACTATGAACCAGTGGTCTCTCAGACACACCAGGGTTATTCTGACATCCCACGGGATGGGTGACTTGATTAGGAGGTCATTGAGGTACAGAAAAGTGGCAATTCCCTGAAGATGGAGATGGGCCACAAGCACCACCATAATCTTGGGGAATACCCTGGCGCTGCGTTAATCCCAACAGCAATGCTCTGTACTGGTGGTTCCTGTTCCCATAGCTGAATCTCAGAAACCTCTGGTGATGTGCTAGGATGGGGACATGGAGATACGCCTCTGATGAATCTACAAAGGCCAGATAGGCTACTATGGACCTCCATGCAGAGGTGGAGGAAGAGTGTAGTGACGGGTGGCGGGAGCCATGAGTGCTAGCAAGGCGCCATTGCGCGGAAGAACCTGCGCACTTTTTGGCCCGCCCGCCCTTCCCTGCGTCCATATCACTCCGAAATGGAGCGATTCTGGGCGCAGGGAGGCGTGGTTGGGCGACGCACAGGGGTGGGGTGATGTGCTGGGGGTGCGGTTACATCGCACTGCCCCGGGCATGCTTGCGGCTCCATGCGGCTCTGCCTCCATGTCTCCATTCTGAACTTCCTCTTTCTGAGGACACTATTTAGCCATTTGATATCCAGTATTGCTCTTTTTGGAAACTACAAAGAATACTGAATAGACCATTTTTTCCAGTTGGTTTTGGGAAACTGGTTCGATGGCTTGTATCGAGATGCTGGATTGGCCTGATTTTTACTTGGTGCTTGCCTCAGTTCCTTGACAATGGTCCCTTCCAGAACTGTGTTTTGGGCATTCTGATAAATTCCAAGGCGCATCCATGTGACATGGTCTGTCTGACCCAGGTGTCTGATGTTGTGGACCTCCAGCAGTCTGCAAATTGAGAAGTCCTTGTCCAAATGTGAGGAGACGTCTCGAACTAGGGCATTGGGATGCCCCAGCCAGAGAACCTCTGGCCCTGTTCCCTTAAGAAGCAAGGAGGAAATAAGGTAGCAACATGATCCCAGGATCATGCTGTGGCCTGGGGCGAGAGGGGCTTCTGTCTCCTTACCAGTCAAAGCACTGGACTCCTGGGGCTGCAGGGAGCCCTGCAGACACCTCCACAGGGCTCCTCAAGCCTTGGAATAGTGATTGAAAACTAGAAATGGGTTGCAATCATTCTTTTAAGCTTCCAAGGTTTGGGGAGCCCTGTGGAGGCATCTGTGGGACTCCCTCCACTCCAGGAGGACAGCACTTTAATTGGTAAGGAGATCAAAGCCCTGTTGCCCCTGACAACAGATCGAGCCTGGGGATCACATTGCTGCCTTTTCTACTTCCCTGCACACACTTGCAGAGGGTCAAACTCTCCCAGAGAGTTTGCTCTAGTATTCAGCTGCATGGCATCAAAGGATGACTCAGCGGAGAATGCCGCCACCAGCGATATTTTCTTTAGGTAGTTTTACTCTTGACACTAGCTTCTCAGATCCATAGCACTGTGGCCCTTGCCATGATAGAATGAGTGGCTGCAGCTCTGAGGGCTTGGGTTTCTTATTGAGGGTCATGCCTATGCACTTGTCCCATGGGTCCTTGGGGCCCCCTTCCCTTTCTGAGGATAAAGCCACGAATGATGATATACGTAGTTGCCACTGGAGTGTCTACGACTAGCACCTTTAGATTTATAGCATGGTCTTTTCTGGAAGTGAGTAGAGTTTATTCACCAGCCTGGAGTTATGATTGGGTTGTATGGGCTGTGCCCATTCAGTGTTTAGAACTCTTTGGAACACTTCTAGGAAGGGCACCTTTTCAGGCTTGGGGGTGGGGTCCCTGTGGGAATTTGGCTTTGGTTCCCTTATCATAGTGTTGTCCCTAGGCCACGTGCATGGGTGGCTTGGGTTAGCATCCTAGGGAAGAGCTCCACAAGAAGAAGCCTATCCTTTTTCTGGGCTGATTCCTCATCTTCTTCCCCTTCACCCAAGAGTTCCCCCTCTTCTCTGTCTAATCCCGATGTTGAGGAAGTACAGCCAAGGTAATAGGTTTCCTGGACTTTTTCTTGATCTTTTTGGCTTGCCTAGCAGATTTGGTCTTGCCTAGCTTTTAGCCCTTTTTGCAAGGTGGGGGGAAATGGAACTCCACCTAATCAGAGCCAGATGAAGGAATGGAGGAGATCTTTGACTGAGGGCCGTCTTTGCTTGCATTTACGATGCCTGGGGCTGGGGGCTCTACAGGCTTTGATTATCTCTCACAGGTGAGTCTTGAAAGCCTCTGTATCATCTCCTGCACCAGTTTATCAATCTTAGGCTTGGTGCGCTTCTTTTTAACCTTACTAGGAGCCCTGTTCCTGGGAGGAAGCATCCCTGCTCCCTCTCCCTTCTTTGAGAGTCCACAGTGCCCCATACCTTGGCAATCCTTTCTCTTGTCTAAAGGAGTGACGTGTGCCCTTCCTGTCTGCCTTTGTGCTCTGGTCGCATCACTGTCTACACGTTTTGGCACAAACATGCTTAACTCTCCCTGGATAATCTGCTGCTCCGAGAGCTGCGGGTATGTAGGCAGGGGCAACATACCATAAGGGGAAGCACTTGTCCATGCCACCTGCCTTCCTCTGCTGCAGTTCCTGTTTCTTCTGGCAAGGCTGTGGGCCAGCGGCTTACCAGCGCCTTCAGATGTGCCACACTTGGCCCATCTACACCTGCTCATTCCACAGTGGCCCCTCCTCCTTCCTAGGGAGGAAGGTGGAAAACAAGGAATGGATTGGGAATGGGGAAAAGGCAGAAGCAGAGGATAGGAAGTATAGAAAATTTGAGATCTCTTAGTGAAAAAATGTTGAGCTCTTTAGGCTCAGTAAAAGTGCAACCTTGTTCTGAAAAGGCAGAGCTGGATGAGGATGGGATGCCCTCCCACATAAGAACAGGCTTTCTGGATCAGGCTGAGGGCCCATCTAGTCCAGCTTCCTGTATCTCACAGTGGCCCACGAAGTGCCTCAGGGAGCACATGAGACAACAATATGCTTGCATCCTCTTGCAACTCCCTTGCACCTGGCATTCTGGAGTAGCCTACTACTAACTTAAGGAGGCTGCACAACCCATCATGACCTATAGCCCACAATAAACATTTCCTCCAGAAATCTGTCCCATCCCCTTTTAAAGGCACCTAGGCCAGATGCCCTCACCACCTCCTGTGGCAAGGAGTTTCACAGCTTAATTACCCGATGGGTAAAAAAGTATTTCCTTTTATCTGTTCTAACTCTCCCAACACTCAATTTTAGTGGATGTCCCCTTGTTCTGGTGCTGTAAGAGAGGGAAAAGAACATCCCTCTATCGACTCTACTCCTCCCATGCATAATTGTGTACGTCTCAATCATGTCCCCCCTAAAGCGCCTTTTTTCACAAGAGGAGGAGACCTCAATCAAGTCAGGCTGTGCCTCAGGGAGAGGGCATTCCCAAGTGGTACTGAATGCCCTCTCTTCCTCTTACAGACAACTTTCATTTAACTAACCTTATAGTACATCAAGCAGGTTAAGACTTTCAAGTATCTTGGGGTCAACTTACAATATTTCATGGCCCCTCCCACAGGAAACTAACCCTTAACCTTGCTTCATATACCTCCCAATCCATCCTTCATTTCTTCTTTAAGCAGGCACATCAATTTATCCCATCAGCACTGAAGATCTTCAAGGCAAAGGTGATCCCCCAGCCTCTCTATGGCTCCCGAGTCTGGATGGATTCGGTTGGTTTTACCTTTGAGTCACTATAGGCTGGGTTTTTTAGGAAGCTGTTGGGACTCCCTAGAAGTGCCTCAATGCAGCAATGTGTTTAGAACTGGGCCAGTCTCTGGTAACTTCTTGAATATGGCAGGCAAGGATTAAATACTGGTTACATGTTGGTTTCCATGCCAGCCCCGACAGCCTTATTTTTCAACTGCTATCAGGCAATGTGACACCTACATGGCACAATTGATCTATTGCCAAAGTAAAATCTCTGGGCTTCTCTTTGAACACTCCCCTCTATTTTTTACATTCCCCTTCCCTCCGATCAGCTCTCCCCTTACCTTTACTTCTCAGCTGATCCCAGGGAATGGCAGGTGCTTTCATGCACCAGACTTAATATCGTGCCCTCTCAAGTGATCCAGAGAAGGTATAGTAAGATTCCCTTTTCTGACAGTCATTGCCCATGCAACACAGGCGCTGTAGAGTCCCTCCCTCATATTCTTTTTCATTATGGTATCCATGTGCAAGCCCAGGCTTTGTATTTTGCCCCGGCTTTAGATACCCGATCACACTCTTTAGAATTAGACAAATTTTTTTTTCTTAATGATGGCCCTCCTGAGGTCATTGAGAGAGTAATGTACATATCTACAGTATGTACGTATGTATCTATGTACATATGACAATGACCGCCAACTGGGAGCAATGGGCTATGTGTGTAATGTTTATGTCAAAGGTTTTGTAATTGTAATCATATGCTAAACCTTATGCTAAAGTTATTTGTGGTTTTCAAGTTTTACTGATTGTTGAACCTTAGTGTTGTCATACAAAAACATTTTGCAACATAAGTATGAAAATTCTAACCAGTTGTCCAGTATTGGACGGATGTAGGTCATTTTGTATTTATAATTATTTCAGCCCATAAATTAATTTTAGAAATAAATTATTTGGCACTGCTATCCCACTGAAATGTTCAGAATAGATTTATAGCGAAATGCTATGTATACCTACATTGAAGTATATGTGGCAAAAACTAAGCCCAATAACTGAGCTGTGAAACTTAATAGATGTTGCCTTCAGTGAGATTTGAATGAATTAAAGTTAATCATGACTGAACAATAGGAGTTCCCAAAAGTTGGATCTTTTTAACAAGCAGCGCATTTAGGGGACAACCCTTTTCCACACCCAACTTGGCTATTTAGTCCACGGGCAGCCCAATCCTAACTTGTGCTGGAATAGGCAGGCCAACTGGTCTGCGCTTTAAACAGAATAAGGTAGGTGCCAAATGGAATCAATGAAGAGGATATTTCCCCCTTACCCTGTGTTGTGCAGCAGCTACCCATATGGGGCTATTCAGATCTGTGCCAGCAAATTCGCTGAAATAAATCCAAGCAGCCTGTGTAAGGGTGATTGGGTCGGTGGGGTGGTGGTGGTGGTGGGTACCATCTGTGCCCGATCCACTTCTTGTTCCGCCCTCCCCCACCCAGAAACAGCTCCTTCCCACTCCTGGAATGCTCTTCCATCACACTATTCAACCCCGAGTGCAAGCCTCTCCGGACCGGTGCTAACATACCCCCCTCCAGCGCTAGATTCTTTCTCTGAGGACAGGTGCACGTCCTTGTGCCAATTCCAGAGTAGGCTTTATGACATGTTTTTGACACTCCTGGGCTGGTGCAAGGGACTTGACCCAGCCAAACACCTCTGGATTGAGCCCTTAGCCTCTTGCACAAGCCTCACTGAGATGTATGGATGTGTCACAGGAGGGTACCCTTATTGGACAACTGGGAATAATTTTCTTCTCCAAAAGTTATGCACAATAAAAGCACTTTACCATATTGCAAGGGAAAAACTTAACTTCCATTACCTTTGCATTCTGGTAACTGTGAATTCCACTGTCCATCTACACCATTTGCGGCAACTTTGCAGGTGAGAGTCTCATTTCCAACGATAGAAAATCCATGCTCACACACGTATGTAATCTTGGAGCCATACACATAAGCACGTTTGTTACCACCAAATTTTCTACCATGCATAATCTCAGCAGGGGAAACACATCTAACACCTGGGGATAAAAATCAATGTTAACATTAATAGGGACATTGCTTAGAACATAACTGCAAAACCATACCTATTTGAGGTATATTCAGACAGGCTTCTGCCACAGGGTCAGCCCCAGGAGTGGCAGGGCCCAATGTAAAACATTTTTGTGGGACCCCTCCCAGGCACTTGTACTGCAGAACCAACTGTGGCAATGAGCAACTGTGGCCATTCCAGGGCTGATTGTGGAGCATGGTTCCAGGAAAAAACTAGGAATTCCTTTCTTTGCGAATTTCCTGGGATGTGGAAGTGGGGTATTTGTCACAAATGGGAATGCACTTCCTACTCCGGAAAGCAGGGTTGGCTGAAAGCTTGCTGCTCTGGCCTTACAAGTGCCAGCTACAGTGTGAGGTGGCGGCAGCTGCAGATGGACCCATAACATGCAGGGCTCGATTCAGTGAAATGGCCAAAATTGCCCTAAGGCAATTTTCTGCCACTAACCAGAAGTGAATTTGTTTCTCTAATGCAAGGGGGGGGGGGGAAGGGGATTTGGAAAGTTCATATCAAAGTGCTCTTCTGGCCTGACCCCAGACAAGCAAAATAATTCAAAGATGCTGGGAAATATATCCCCCCCCTTTCATCTGCTCATGAAGGGCTACCCATCTCCTGCACAATGAAAACAGAAGAACAAGATTGAGGAGATGTCATGGGGCAATAGGGGAAGCAAATGGCCAAGCTATGGAATATTAGCTAAAGGAGGGTCATTCATGTTAAATGGGCCAAATGGAGAGCTCAGTGGTCTCCATGTTAGTCCCACAGGCTAGGGTGTGAAAGCAAAACCCGGACCCTTTTGTAGGATTAGCAGCAATTAGTATTCGGAAGCAGAATGCCTTAGAACTTGAAGGCTTCCCTTTGACATTGTGGTTTGTAACTCAAGTTACCCAAGATAGTGCCCACTGTTAAAACTGTAATTCATAAATTAATTCTGCACTGTGTAAAGGACTAGTCTGTGCTGACAGAGGTTGAACAAGTGTGAAGCTTGAGGGGCACTGGACCACTATGCCAAGGGGATGATCACAATTATTTTTTTCATGTTGATAATTCTGCTGGCAGGCAGGCAAAGGGAAAGCCAATAGGACTCAATCCTTTCCAGCAGCAATGCAGCCGTACCAATAAGGTGTGCTCTGCATTCTGCAGTGCGAGGAGCAGCAGTCATGGCTGCAATCAATACATACCATACTTGTGTAAGGACTTGCGTGGGATTAAGTCCTATTATGTTGGATGCAATTTACTTCTGAGCAGGCTTGCCTGGGATTGCACTGTAAATCAGTATGTATTTATGTGTATCAGTTTGCAGAAATAAGGAATGTAAGAGTCAACAGAAGGAGATCCACAATTACTCTCACTTAAACACGGCACTGTAGACTATTCCTGTAATGAAGCTTGAAACTAAAATATTTCTGTTGCAAGAGTCAGGCCTTTACAACTTGAAATGAACATGTTAAATCTTATGTTAAATATTACCCCCACAAGCCCAACACCTGGCATTCTGCACAGGTATGGCTGGGCTTGAGGTTCCCAGGGAGGTGTAGTTGGGGTATTTTGCGGCTTCCCCGGAGGAACACAACGTGCTGTTTGTGCCAGGGAAAAATTTCCCACTGCAGGTGTGTCCAGGGCGCGTGGGGTATCAGTGCTGCCCCAGTTGGATTCCGGTCTGCCTGCCTTGTTGCCAGAGCTCTAGGCATTCCTCCTGGCTTAGGGTAGGCCTCAGAACATCAGTTTAGGGGGCAGGGGGTTGCTCCACCCTGGCCCTGCTCCCCGTGGGTCTTTAGTCTTGGAGTCAGCTTAACGTCAGCACGAGCCAGCTGCCCAGACCCAACTGCTCTCCTTCATCATTGGCTGCCAGGGGTTTAAATAGGACAAGACTTGTCCATTCTGCCCCTATGCCTGCCCTGGGGTTTGGCCAACAGGCATGGGGTCCAATCCTGGAGCACCAGGGGCCCTATAGCCTTCTGTGGGGCTTTTACCCCCTTTGATCATCAGGTGTGACAGCGATCCCCCTGCCAGGGCTATTGCCACAGGCACCGCCTGGGATGCACTAGACAGGTGAAGGACCCCAGCCCTTCGTGGGCCGAGTCGTGATCATCGTGTCATCAGATGCAACAACTGCCTGGCTACATCAGGCCTTGCTGCTGCCAAGGACCGAGTGCAGGCAGGCCACGCCTGCAGCAGGTGTTGCGGCACGCTCCGAGACTTCCCTGGCAGGGATGGAGGTGCTGCGGAGCTCCAGCGTCATCCGTGCCAGTCAGGAGCGCCCCCAGGCTGAGGGTATGGTAGGCACTAGGGCGGGCATACAACAAGCCTGCAACCAATACATACAGTACATCTATGGAAGTACTGTAAGTCCTATTATATTGGATGCAACTTACTTCTGAGCTGACTTATCAAGGATTGCACTGTAAATGAGTTATTTATTTGAGTGGGATTGGTTTGCAGGAATAATGGATCCAAGAGACAACAGATGGAGATCCATAGTTAACTCACTTAAACAAGGCACTGTAAACAAGGCACTAGACTACTCCTGTAAAAAGGCTTGAAATGACAATATTTGGACTATGAGAGTGGGGGCTTTATGTCTTGAAATGAACGTATAAAATCTTACGTGTGCAAGTTGGGAAAGGAATCCATTCAAGTCTGCCAGCTTCCAAAGTACAGCGAGAAGTGTTTTGACCCACTAATCGATACCTAAAGGGAAAGAGAAATTTAAATGTAAAACCAGTGTTATTCAAACTGTGGTTCGGGAGCAGCCACCTTGGAAACTGCAGACTTAACACTTGTTATATTCCTTTTGTGAGTGTTAACAGTTTGAATTTTCAAATGAGCAGTTTTTTTTAATTGTTTTTAGTTAAGTGCTTTTACATCAAGTCTGAGGTGGCAGTTGAAGTCCTGAATCATTGTCTGGAGGCAGTTGGGGGCTAGATGTGGGCAAAAACGCTGAAATTAAATCCTGGCTTTTAGACTATTGTCCTGCTCTGAATGGGGTTGCACTCCCTCTGAAGGAGCAGGTCTGCTGCTGGGGGTTCGCCTAGATCCACAGCGGATCTTGGAGTTACAGGTAGCGGTGGCGGTGGCTCCAATCTAGATTGGATTACAGTAATGCACTCTATGTGGGGCTGCCTTTGGGGTCTGGAAACCGCAATTAGTGCAGAATGCAGCTGCTCATGTGGTTGCCAGAGTTCATTGGTTCAACTCAGTTGGGCTGTTGCATTGGTGACTGCACTGGTTGCTGATTCATTTCCACACTGAATTCAAAGTGCTAGTCTTGACTTTTAAAGCCCTTTACCGCTTGGGTCCAGGGTATTTGAGGGACTGCCTGTTTCCATACAATCCTACCTATCTGCTCAAATCGGGGTGGGGGGGGCCTTCTGTATATGCTGCCACCAATATAGGTGAGGGTAGCGGCGGCTAGGAATAGGGCTTTCTTGGTGGTGGCTCCTCTTTTATGGAATGCCCTCCCCTTGGAACTAAGAACTGCTCCCTCTGTTGAGATCTTTTGGTAGGGTCTTAAAAACTTATTTTGGAAGGTGTCTGAGTGAGGCAGTGGGCTGCCATTTTTTAACTATGGGATGATCTTGGTGGTTCTTTTATAATATTTTTAATGTTTTAATATTTTAATTGCTTTTAGATGTAATGTTTGTTTAGTATTTGTTTGATTTTAATATTGTTTTATTGAATTTATGTAAGCTGCCTTGAATCCCCTTCAGTGGGGAAAAAGGTGGGATATATTTTTTTAAAAATCAATCAATCAGACCTGTTCACAACTGTATTACAAGATATGGATCACCATGAAGCAGACCATCATTAGAGTTTCTTTCCTTGAGGCTTCAGTACTGACCGACATCAAGGCAAAAAGTGATAACATGGTTCAGTAGACTCCAGCATGTCATGAAACACCCACATTCCAGCAACTGAGACAGAGCTACAAAGTAGGAAATTGAAAATCCCACTTTTGCCATGAAGGAGGGGAATACTGAGGAACATTGAAATATTGATGATTAAATTGAAAGAATTTGGAACATTAGCAAGTTTCAAAATTAATAAACAAAAAACAAAGATCTTGACTAAAAATATGAATATGCAAAATCAGTTGGAGTTGATGAATAAGACAGGTTTTATCATTGGAAAGAAGTATTTAGGTATTAATTTGACTAGTATGAATTTTGTCTTATTTCAAAGCAATTACGTTAAAGTATGGAATGAGATCAAAAAAGACTTTACAAGATGGAAGAAATTGGAAGTTGTCTTTGATAGGAAGAATTTCTGTAATTAAGATTAATATTCTACCGAAAATGTTTTTATTCCAGACAATAACGGTTATATTATCTGATTCTCCATTCAAACAGTGGCATGGAGATATTTCAAAGTTTGTTTGACAAGAGTAAAATATAAGATCTTGCAAGATGCAAAAAGAGAGGAGGGTTAGGATTGCTGGACTTGAAAACATATTTTGCAGCATATGCTTTTATTTGGTTGAAAGAACTGTTGTTATTACAAAATAAGAGGCTGTTGGACTTAGAGGGGTCAGATATAAGGTTTGGATGGCATGGGTTTCTATGGTATGAAATAGTAAAGGCAAATAAGGAATTTAGAAATGATTATATTAGACATGCATTGTTGAGAATATGTAACAAATATAAAAATAGGTTTCACACAAAAATACCATTATGGGTTTCTCTACAAGGTTTTTTTTGGTCGTGGTACAACATCAAGAGATGTCTGGTTATTGTACAGAAATGTATTAGTTTTTTTCCCCACAAAGAGAATACAGGATGGAGACAAGAGAGGAACTGTTAGAAGAAGGGAATGGTTGTCAATGGTTCCAGTATGTACAGCTGTTTGAGGGATTTAAAGTGGATAAAAGGTTATCCAATGGTATAACCTTTTATCCAATGATTTTGAAGACCAAATGTCATTATTAGAAACTCTGTTGTGTACTGGAGAAGAGCAATATATGTTACTGTTGAAATATGAGACAGAAGAGGAACAAGTGAAAGAATGTATGATACAATGGGTAAAAAATGTTGGTCATGAGATGTTAGTGGGAAAGCTTGTGGATTAAAGATGATGTACAAGATGATGTACAGATGGTATATAACACCAGTCAAAAGCAGCAATAATATACAAAAATGAGTTGAACAAATGTTGGAAGTGTAAAAATAAGAAGGTACATTTTACCATATGTGGTAGACTTGCACAAAAGCAAAAAAGATATTGGGCTCAGCAGATGCAGTGGATTTTTAAGGTACATTTATGACTGAAACTAGAAGACTTCTTGCTGGGAATATTTGAGGATCAGGTACCAAAAGACTTTGAAAACTTTTTTTTGTATATGACAACTGCAGCAAGGATACTGTAAGCACAATATTGAAAGGTTCCAGAGGTACCTTCAATTGAAGATTGGTGAATAAAAATTCTGGACTTAATGGAAATGGATAAACTTACGATTTTACTTAAAGAGAAGTCAGTAAAGTCATTTATGAATAACTGGAAACCACTCATGGACTTCCTGCATGAGAAGGGAAATTTTGGTCTAATAATTATGGACAATGAATAGGCAGATGATTTAGATGTAAAATATTTTGCTGGGGATTAAAATAAATTATAAGGAGATTTTAAAAAGAAGTATTAAAAGACTAAGAGGTTGGCTAAGAAACAATTTTTATTTTGAGCAGTTATTAATATACTATAAAGGTTGTAAGCAATTTAGATGTATCACTCCATGTTTGCTTTATATATTTTGAATTTGGTATTTGTTTAGTTTTTGTATTGTAGTTGTGAGTTTCTTTTTCTTGTTCTAATAAAAACAAAATTTTAAAAAAAGGAAAACTTGCCCATCCAAACTTCATGTTGAATAAATTACTATTTTAAAGATCTTTTAAAAAAGGAATTGAAAATCCCACCTCTGCCATGAACTTAGTAGTTGGTGTTACAGAAGTGTATCCTCAAGTGCAGTGGAGTTACTGGGGGTGGGGAACGCTAAGTTTTGCAAGAGGCTGAGCTCCTGTGAAAGGTGGCCCCTCCCCTTGCCTTCAAAGCTATTCACTGCTCAGAGAGAAAAGCCTCTGGACAATCTCACTGAGACACGAATGGTACAAAAAGTGAGGTGGACGGTAGCTTCAAACGTAGTGTTTTGACCCTCCCTTTAGGAAAGGTTTACTGAACTGACCTTACCTTACCAAGATAAATACATGAAACACTCTGAATGTTTACAACCACTATATATACTGTAGGCTAAATATTACTCAGAACCTTTTGAAGATAGTAAGGCGCTACAACATAGGACATCTGACAAAATTTAGCCTTCATTTGTAACAAGGGATACTACAGTATATAGCTTGCTTTTTTAACATCAGCTTTTCATAAGTCTTTGAAATTACCATTTTGGGGCTGCGTGTACCACAGCCTCCATACAGCAGTTTTATGCAAAGCTAAGTTATCAAGACAGGTGATCAACAACTCACCCATGATCACAGGTAAACGATATTTCAGCACCAACTTGCAAGTTCGCCGAGGATATAACTTTGCCACGGTCGAAATCTGGAGGAGAACATTTTGTTTCTGAAAGAAAAATTAGGCCCAGTCTGATCTCATGATTTATGAAAAGAAGTGAACATGGTTACAAGGGTACTCCGAAAATCATGCCTCCTACAATCATTCCACAAAATGTCTGAGAAAGGGATAAGCTCAGAGCTAAAGGCAGATCCTGTATATCAGTCCTGGTCATGTTGAAAATACAGATGTTGAAAAACATTTCACTTCACTTTTCTAGGTCCAGGGAAAAGATGCCCAACCTGATGCAGATGTTATCAAATTACTTATTCAATGCCGAATTACACTTTTAAATCAAATAGGTCAAAATTACTACATTTTATTATGTACTTTCCCCCACAGAATTTAAGGCATTATACTTCTTGCCCATATATAGATTATCCTGCCAAAACTATCCCTAGAACAATCTTGGGATGCTGACACAGCTGAGGTTTTGGTTTTAGCTTTCAAAGTGTGTTATTTCAAGAACTTGTAAATCAAAGCTCAGTTAAATGAGAGGTCCCTGCACTGACAAACTTTGCAGGAAAGGAGAAGCATCAGACATGTCTACTTTCCCCTTCTGATCAATATTTTGACAGATACTGAGGGCTGGCAGGCAGGGAAGTGATAAAGACAGAATCCAGGTTATAGACAACATCCAGCCCTTATGCCATGTTGAAGACTTCCAGTGCCCCAATTTCAGGGCATGATTCCTGATGACCATCATTGCAGTATTGTAACTGTAAGCTAATTCAGCAGCTATCTTCTACTGTTTATAAACATCCCCCATAGGGATAAAAGGAGTTTGCAGTAAATGCTTCCCAATTATACTAATAGCATTTAGTCCCTACTATGCACTATGCACAGAAGACAGTTTGTGCTCATAGGGACGGAAACCAAAGCTAGATGAACAAGACAGAGAAGTTGAGCTCATGCATGCATACATAAATGAGTTAACAGAAAAGACGCCACCCTCTGAAAAAAAGGTAGCTGTCAGAGAAAGGGCTTCTTTGCCTATTTTTCTTCAGCATCTGGAATAGTCAGGGCCGGCTCCAGGAGTGGTGCGGCTCCCCAACCACCATGTGGGCCCCCAAAAAACATGCTGTCTTAACCTTCAGCCAAATCTATACCACATAAAGAAGCAGCAGTGGGAAGGAAGAATTTAGTTACCAGCTTTTTCTCCAGGTCTTTCTGGAGCCCCATGTTCTTCTCGGGTACGACGCACTGGAACAGAAAAAGTAGCTTGATTTTATCACAGAATGTTGCTATGGATTTCTTGCACGTCAGGGAAAAGGGGAAGATGTTTTCTGAATACCATACACAAAATCATACTCTACCTAAACCATGTAAGCCTCCACCGTCTCTCGCTTGGATAAAGTTCCTGCCTCCTACAATTGCAGCACATGATAGAAATATGATAGGAAAGTGCATTGAGCGTTATGGAAAGCAACACTGAGCCAAATGTGCATGGTCCTTAGCTCTTACTGAAGGACAGACGAAAAGAAACACAAGGCCACCAGAATGGTCCCAATACAATGAAAGTGGAGCTCAACACATGCTCCAGAAGGTGGTTTCCCCACCATAGTAGAAATCAGAGCTCTACAAATAGTGGGTCGCAACCCACCATAGAGCTCAAAAAAGGGCCATTTCCCTTTAAGGGGAGTGGCCCCCAAAAACCACTGCCTGGTGGTGTGGCAGTAATTGTGGCACCATGGGCATTTAGAAGAATGTGCCCTACCTGGAGGGGTCTAGGTGGGTTGGGGAGACCTGTTGCCACCTCCACAGGCCTTTGCTTAAAATAGCTCCATTGAAAGACTTAGGCTTATTTCCTCTTTTCGTGCAAATCCAATGAAAGTGGAGCTCAGCAAATACTCCAGAAGGTGGTTCCCCACCATAGTATAAAAAGAAAGGATTGAGAGGCTGGTAAAGTGAAACTTGGGTTTCTCTCTCAGGGCCGCGAAAGGGGGCAGGCCAAGGATTCGCCCAAGGGCTTGTCTCCAGGCTGTGCGGGGCCCAATATGGGCCATGCGGCCTCCTCGGATCTGCATCTGCTATTTAGCAGGCGCAGATCCGAGGAGCCCATTGGAGAGGCTAGTGCCTCCCCTTGTGCGCCCTTGTGCCAGAGAGGCTGCAGTCTCCCTCGATACTGTGCTGGATACAGCGCAGGCCCACTGGCCTGTAAGTCTCGTAAGGTGGGTCCCAAGTCTGGGTCTGGGAACTGATATGTTTGATACTGATACTGATCTAGATGCTGATCTAGATGGAGGGATCCTGCCCCAATCCTGCATCTCAAAATAGCTCCTTCTATTGAATTGGATCCAGTCCTGTGCTGCAACTTGGGGACTACTGAAAGTGAACCTGATCCCTGCAATCCTCCTGAAAATGGCACAAAATCCACAGGACATGCTCCAGCATGGCACAGTCCAGGAAGAGCATGCCCATCCCTTTCCTTGATCAATAAGCAACTCTCTTTCATAGATTCCAATTTTTGTATGCCAATTAAAGGTCAATAAATAAATAAATAAAAAGATTCCAATTTTGCTATTAGTCTTACAATTTATTCAGAAAAAAAACTACATGTAGAAGATACTAATTTACATGTGACAAAGAAAAGGGTTATTTGAAATAAGCATTCCCTGTTGTCCTCTCAACAAATAGATGGCTTGCACATTTATTTCAAAGGTATCTATCCCTCCTATCCCCCAGACTAAGGCACCCATTGTGACTTACAATAGCAATACAGAAATTAAAGAACTGCAATGCTACTATATCCAGGTGCTATTTTGATGGGAAGGTTCACTCAAGGCAGTACAAAAACAGAAGCAATGCTTAAACACCGAACACAAAATCATAGTCTACCTGCACCAAGTAAGCCTTCACCAACTCCAACTTGGATATAGGTCCTGCTTCCTATTTAATTGTAATATGATAGTAAAAGAGGAACTGGCTCCCCTATTGTTCAATTTATTTGTGAATGACCTTACTTTGTCCTTGGGAAATGTAAACAGCCATTGTCCCAAGCTGGGCAATCTTGGGGTGTCGCTGCTTTTGTATGTGGATGATATGGCTCTCCTATCCTGTACTTGAGTGGGCCTTTTAAGGCTACTTAACAGCTATGCTGATTACCTAACAGCCAATAAGCTGGAGCTCAATTACACCAAGTCTAAAATAATGATTTTTACAAACCAATGGAAACGCCATAGATGGATTTGCAAGGGCAATGAACTAGAGCAAGTCCGACAGTTTAAATATTTGGTCATTCCATTCCATTATAGGCACATGTGGGCTCCACATCACAATTCTGTACTTCAATTGGCCAAGCTTTCATCAACAGCAATTATGAGATTTTATTTCACCCAGGGCAACAGTTATTTACCAGCTGCCCTGGAGGCATATAAAGGTAGGGTTGTGACACAAGCCCTGTATGGCATGCCAGTCTGGTTTAATTCATTAAACCAAGCCACAGAGCATATTCAATCTGTCTTTTTACGTAAAATCTTAGGCATGCTGCACTGTCTCTCTTATATCATCCTGTGCCTGGAATTGGGACTTATAAGGCTGAATATACTAGCATGACTGAGATTCGCAAAATTTTGTCTTAGTATTCTTTTTAGTGTGACTAGAGATAACCTGATTTATCAGCTGTTATCAGACTCAGTCGAACTTAGTGTGATTGTTATTCTATCTGCCAAGCTGAAATCAATAGGTCTTGATACTGAGAGGCTGGGAATGATGGGTCAAACTGCAGCATTTAGAGCTATTAGGGAAAGAACCCTTGATAGTGAATGTCAGGAGTTAAACAGTACAGCCAACACCATATGCTCACCGCTACATTTTCACATATCTGTCCGGCTGGGTAAGATGCTATCTTATACCAGCTGTACAATCCACAGTTGAGAAGAGCCTTTATGTTGGCAAGGTGCAATGCTCTTCCCTCAGCTCTATTATGGGGCCACTATAAGGAAACACTCAGACCATCAAGGCTCCACAGTCGCTGAAGCATATTTTTCTGCTTTGTCCCTTGCACAAGCCCTACTGCCAGAAATACCTGTTGCCCATTCTGGCAAGGCTTCAGGGCTGGGCTGAAGCAGATGCCCTGCAGGCTCTTCTGGTAGTGTAGGAGGAAGGAAAACTTAAAAATATTGCTCTCTTTGCCTCCACAGTAGTGAGCTGCTGGGAAACAAGACTGAAAGAATGATAGCTGGACTTATACTGGGATAGCCCACTGGGTATAATGACCATTAGATTTGTTTTGTATAACTGATTAGATGTGCTTGGGTCCGATGTATGTTTTATCTGTGATATTTATGCCAATAAAATTTTTTTAGATTGTTTGTATATGATAGGAAAATGCATTGAGCCTTATGGAAAGCGACACTGAGCCACATGTGCACGTTAAGTTGCAAGTAGGTGACTGGTCCTTAGCTCTTATTGAAGGGCAGGTGAAGAGGAACACAAGGCCACCAGAATGGTCCCAATACAATGAAAGTGGAGCTCAACAAATGCTCCAGAATGTGGTTAAATAAAAACAGAGGTTTGAGAAGTTGGTAAAGTGAAACTTGGTTTCTTTAAATCTTGCATAGCTAGGTGGGTCCCAATATTTCTAAAAAGTGAGTCCCAGAGCTAATACATTTGGAAAGCACTGATCTATATGGAGGGATCCTACCCCAATCTTGCATCTCGAAATAGCCACTTCTGCTTAATTGGATCCAGCACTGTGCTGCAACAGGGGGATTACTGAATGTGAAGCTAATCCCTGCAATTCTCCTGAAAATATGGGTGAAGGGAAAGCACCAAGTCCACAGGACGGGTTCCAGCATGGCACAGCCCAGGAGGAACATGCCCATCCCCTTCCTTGGTGAATTAGTGACTCCCTTTTGTGGACTAGGGCACCCAACGTGGCTTTCAACAGCAATAAAACAATTCAGCGTTATTATATCCAGGTGTTATTTTGATGGGAAGTTTTACTTAAACTCAAAGCATTACAAAAAGGCAAACAAAAGAAAAATACAACCTAACAATCCACTGTATTAGGTCACTTCCCATTTCCCAGTAGCAAGGAAAGGGGATATCATCATGAGGTTTCCCTCCCTTCCTCTGTGGCCCTTAGAAGTCTGCAAAGGAAGTGTTCTAAGTTCCAGGGACCCTTACCAAAAAGTGGTAAGGTCAAGCCAAATCTGTAAGATCCCCACACTGTTCTGAATCTTTCTTTTTAATAACACAAGGGATGGTTGGATACAGAATAACTAGGGATACTGCTGTTGCTGCATTCCAAAGACAAAGGATGCTTCTTGGAAAGGTTTTCATTCCTTGTTGCTACCAGGTCAGGTAAGTGGGAAGGCAATGGTGGCAAGGAATCGGGGCTTGAGGCTGGGAAAGCCTTTGCAAACTCTTTCCATGTCCCAACTATGCCACTGGTGTATGATATGGATTTGAAATATGGAACACCCAGAGAAAATAAATGACAATTTATTTTCAGACATTTAGTAAATATATTCTGTTTACCCAAGTTCAGGAGGTTTGCCCAGCACTATAAGTAACACATTCTAAAATGTGTTAAGGATTGCACATTTTCTATTACTAAGAGCCATACCCTATCCAACTTTCTAACACATACAGTATGTAGCTGCAATGCAGCCCCAAAGTAAGGAAAGAAACATTCTAATAACTTGAGAAGGCCTCCATGACTCTCCCGATACTGTAGGATATAGCACACACCCCATTGGCATGGTTGCACTGGGGCTGGAAAGTTGGATAGGACTGGACCCTAATTGTCTGATCTTCTGCAATCAATACATACAAATTCTTATTACAGAGGGTAGTTGATAGCATGCATAATTAAAGCAGTGTATAGCAATTCATTTTAGTGATTTCATTAGTTGAATATTGGTACTCCAAATAACCTATCAGGAAAGGCAACTCCCAACACTGAATCTACAAATTGGGTGAAAATTACCACTTAATATTTTTGGCTTGCAAGGCACATAATCCAGCTCACAACCTATAGATTTATATCCTACATTATGATCAATATAGCATTTACAATACATCTGTCAGTTGCTTTCTAACTAGATAGTATCAACCGTGAAGTGTTTGGGTACAAAGGACAGGTGGGTTGCTCCCACAGTATTTTGTCTGCAGGACAACTCCCACAGTATTTTGTCTGCAGGAACTGAAAATCATGCACAGAAAAAGTACCTGCTGGTGCAGTCCGGTTGGCAGCAGTAATATTGAGATAATCTTGTTCTGGAAGAGAAAGAAGGAAAATGAATACAGAGGCAAAATGCTTAATCTTGAAAACATCTAATTTTAATAAAACTTACCGAAGACACGTCTGGGAACAGAAGTATGCCAGTTACTGTCATTCCCACAGCTAATAAGCCCAACTTCTGACAAAGTATATCCATCATTGCAGTTAATCATTAGGGAATAGCCAGGGGAATATGAAGGGTGAGGGTAACATGCTTCCTTGTGCAATTTAGCATTGGGCCCTGAAATACATTTGAGTGTTTTCTTCACCGAGGTCAAGAACCCAGTGCGTGAGGATCAGAATAATGAGATACTGTGACTAAGGGCGCAATCCTAAACAGCGCTGGACTGGCGAAGCTGACGGGCCAGCACCATATCCGACGCTGCTTAGGAGAGGCTGGAGCCTCCCCGCAGCAAGGGAACATTTGTTGCTATATGCCATCTATAAAACATCTTATAAATATTTTCCTTAAATGATGTTGCCTTAGTTAACTTAATGTTTACTTTCCAAAGTTGTTCCCAGCTTCCTAATGTAATATTATGACCAACATTTCTTGCCCATTGCGTCATAGTATCTTTCACTACTTGGTCTTCCATATTCATATCCAATAAAAATCTATACATCTTTTTTATGTATTGACCTTTATCTACTAAAAATAATTCATCAAAGTCTGTACATTGAATATAAAATCCCATTTTCTTATCTTCTTTCCATCTCAATCTTACCTGTGTTTCAGCCCACCAATCTAAAACTATACCTTTCTCACAAAGGTCTGCTTTTGAGCGTATTTCCATATTAGCATCTAAAAGCTCTTCATACTGTTTTGATCTTTGTCAAACTAGCCTGGTTTTGTTACAATTTCTAATGGTTTCACCCAACTTGGTATTTTTGCATATACCTTATATCTAATTTATTCCAATACTCGTAGCAGTGCTCTTCTTATTAGATGTTGTTTAAAATGTCCAACGCATGCCATCTAATTTGTAAATCATATGATTCTAAATTTGTGAGCCCACTCTTCTGAGCCCATTCTTTAATCCAATTCAAAGCAGATGCTTGGTAATATAATTCCCAATTTGGTAGCCCTAGACCAGCCTGATATTTATGATCTTGAAGAAGTTTCATCTTAATTCTAGCATTTTTCCTTGCCATACATATTTGGCTATTATCTTATTCTGTAAAAAAGTTATTCTTTAAAATAATTGGAATTGTCTGAAAGAGAAACATCACTTTTGGCAATATATTCATTTTTACAACTGCAATTCTTCCTATCGATGACAATCTCAGTTTTTCCACTTTTCTAGATCCTTTTTCCACTTCTTTTAACAGTTTTAGGTAATTATCTTCCATCAACATGCTTGATTTCCCAGTCAAACATATGCCCAAGCATTTAACTTTGTTTGCAATCTGTAGTCCATAAGATTTTAATTGTATAATTTCCATATCTTTTACATTTTTCAAAAGGAGGTTTGTTTTTCTATAATTGATCTTTAATCCACTTCTACTTAATCTACTTTAATCTACTTCTCCATTGACTCAAACCTTCAATCAAATGTTTCAACGTATGGGTTGCATTTTCTAATATAAAAATCAAATCATCTCTGTATATGCTTGTAATTTTTAAGTTTCATCCTGAACTTTTATTCCAGATATTCTTTCATCTGCTCTTACAACATTATTTAAAATTTCCATGTCAGAATTAACAATAATGGTGATAGTGGACATCCTTGTCTCGTTCCTTGTTGGATCTCAATTCCTTCTGTATATTTTCCATTAATTGTTATTTTCACTTTTTGTTTATATTCCTCTTATCACTCTTACAAAATTTTCATCAAATTCCATCTCTTGTAATTGTTGAAACAAGAATTCTCAATTAACATTGTCAAAAGCTTTTTGTGTGTCCAGGAATACCAATCCCAATTTCTTTCCTGGTTGTAGTTCCATATATTCCAAAGTATCAATTACTACCCTAACATTATTTTTTAATTGTCTCTTGGGCAAAAAACCTGCTTGAACTTCATGGATCATCTGAGTCAACACCTTTTTCATTCTAGTTGCCATAATCAACGCAAAAATCTTATAATCTACATTAAGTATGAGATTGGTCTATAATTCTTTACATCTTGGTAAATTGCTCACTTTCTTCCTTTTTTTCTTAGGGTTAGTTTTGTCAATATGCCAGTCAAAGGTCCCATTGAAATCTCCTATTAAAATAAATAGGAGTTATTCCATGTGTCTAATTTAGTATTTAATTTCTCAAAGAAGACCTCTTGTGCCGAGTTTGGCACATGCATGTTAACCAAGGCAGATTTCTTACCATCAAAACGTATTTTAGTCATCAAAATTCTTCCATCTTCTGAAGCCCACAGCAGTTTTGGGTTAAACCATGCTTTAATGGTTTCATGGATTAATGGTTTCCCTTTCATGGATCACTGCCTTGTCATGGCGAAGGGGCTTGAGTAGCTCAATGAAGCTGTGAGCTATGCCATGTAGGGCTACCCAAGATGGACAGGTCACAGCAGAGAGTTCTGACTAAACGTGGTCCGCTGGAGAAGGAAGTGGCAACCCACTCCAGTACTCTTGCCAAGAAAACCCCATGGATTACAGAACAAAAAGGCTAAACGATATGACACTGGAAGATGAGACCCTCAGGTCGGAAGGTGTCCATTATGCTACTGGGGAAGAGCAGAACACGAGTACTAGTAGCTCCAGAAAGAGTGAAGTAGCTGGGCCAAAACTGAAAGGAAGCTCAGCTGTGGATGTGTCTGGAAGTGAAAGGAAAGTGCGATGCTGCAAAGAACAATACTACATAGGAACCTGGAACGTCAGATCTATGAATCAAGGCAAGCTAGATGTGGTCAAACGTGAGATGTCAAGGCTGAACATCGACATCCTGGGAGTTAGTGAACTAAAGTGGACAGGAATGGGAGAATTTAATTCAGATGACCATTATATTTGCTGCTGTGGGCAGGAATCCCTTAGAAGAAATGGAGTAGCCTTCATCGTGAACAAGAGAGTGAGAACAGCAGTACTGGGGTATAACCTCAAAAATGATAGAATGATTTCCATTCGGATCCAAGGCAAACCTTTCAACATCACAGTAATCCAAGTCTACGCCCCAACCACTGGTGCTGAAGAGGAAGAAGTTGACCGTTTCTATGAAGACCTAGAACAGCTTCTAGAATTAACACCCAAAAAAGATGTCCTTCTCATCATAGGAGATTGGAATGCTAAAGTAGGCAGTCAAGAGGTAAGAGGAATAACAGGCAAGTTTGGTCTTGGAGTACAAAATGAAGCAGGGCAAAGACTGATAGAGTTCTGTCAGGAGAACACATTAGTCATAGCAAACACCCTTTTCCAGCAACACAAACGGCGACTGTACACATGGACTTCACCAGATGGTCTACATCGAAATCAGATTGATTACATTCTTTGCAGCCAAAGATGGAAAAGTTCCATACAGGCAGTCAAAACAAGACCTGGAGCTGACTGTGGCTCAGATCATCAGCTTCTTCTTGCCAAATTCAGGCTTAAACTGAAAAAAGTAGGGAAAACCGCTAGGCCCTCCACGTATGACCTAAATCAGATCCCCTACGAATATACAGTGGAGGTGACAAATAGATTTAGGGGCTTAGATTTGGTAGACAGAGTGCCTGAAGAACTTTGGACGGAGGTCTGTAACATTGTACAGGAGGCAGCAACTAAAACCATCCCAAAGAGGAAGAAATGCAAGAAGGCAAAGTGGCTGTCTGACGAGGCTTTACAAATAGCTGAGGAAAGGAGAGAAGCCAAAAGCAAGGGAGAAAGGAAAAGATATACCCAACTGAATGCAGATTTCCAGAGAACAGCAAGGAGAGATAGGAAGGCCTTTCTAAATGAGCAATGCAAAGAAATAGAGGAAAACAACAGAATGGGGAGGACTAGAGATCTTTTCAAGAAAATTGGAGATGTCAAAGGACAATTTCATGCTAAGGTAGGCACAATAAAGGACAAAAATGGCAAGGACCTAACAGAAGCAGATGAGATTCAGAAGAGGTGGCAAGAATACACAGAGGAACTCTATAAGGCCGATCTAAATGTTCCTGATAACCACAGTGGTACAGTCACTGAGCTCGAACCTGACATCCTGGAGAGTGAAGTCAAGTGGGCTTTAGAAAGCCTCACTAACAACAAAGCTAGTGGAGGTGACAGCATTCCAGCGGAATTACTCAAAATCTTAAAAGATGATGCTGTCCAAGTGCTGCTCTCCATATGCCAGCAAATTTGGAAAACCCAACAGTGGCCACAAGATTGGAAAAGATCAGTCTACATTCCAATCCCAAAGAAGGGCAATGCCAAAGATTGCTCGAATTACCGCACCATTGCACTCATTTCACATGCTAGCAAGGTCATGCTCAAAATCCTACAAGCTCGGCTTCAGCAGTATGTGAATCGAGAACTACCAGATGTACAAGCTGGTTTCCGAAGAGGCAGAGGAACTAGAGATCACATTGCCAACCTTCGCTGGATCATGGAGAAAGCAAGAGAGTTCCAGAAAAACATCTACCTCTGCTTCATTGATTATGCTAAAGCCTTTGATTGTGTGGATCACAACAAACTGTGGCAAATTCTTGAAGAGATGGGAGTTCCAGACCACCTGATCTGCCTTCTGTGAAACCTTTATGCGGGTCAGGAAGCAACAGTTAGAACTGGACATGGAACAACCGACTGGTTTAAAATTGGGAAAGGAGTACGACAAGGCTGTATATTGTCACCCTGCTTATTTAACTTATACGCAGAGTACATCATGAGGAAGGCAGGGCTGGATGACTCACAAGCTGGAATCAAGATTGCTGGGAGAAACATCAACAACCTCAGATATGCAGACGATACCACTCTACTGGCAGAAAGTGAGGAAGACCTAAAGAACCTTTTGATGAGGGTGAAAGAGGAAAGTGCCAAAATTGGCTTGAAGCTCAACATTAAAAAGACTAAGATCATGGCAACCACTCCCATCACTTCCTGGCAAACAGAAGGGGAAGAAATGGAAGCAGTGACAGACTTTATTTTCCTGGGCTCCAAGATCACCGCAGATGGTGACTGCAGCCATGAAATTAAAAGATGTTTACTTCTTGGGAAGAAAGCTATGGTGAACCTAGATAGCTTAATCAAAAGCCGAGACATCACCCTGCCAACAAAGGTTCGCATAGTCAAAGCGATGGTTTTCCCAGTAGCCATGTATGGCTGTGAGAGCTGGACCATAAGAAAGGCAGAGCGTCGAAGAATCGATGCTTTTGAATTATGGTGTTGGAGAAGACTCTTGAGAGTCCCCTGGACTGCAAAGAGATCCAATCAGTCAATTCTCCAGGAGGTCAAGCCTGATTGCTCCCTGGAAGGACAAATGCTGAAGCTGAAGCTCCAATACTTTGGCCACCTGATGAGAAGAGAGGACTCTTTAGAAAAGACCCTCATGCTGGGAAAGATTGAAGGCAAAAGGAGAAGGGGGCGACAGAGGATGAGATGGTTAGATAGTGTCACCGAAGCAATGAATATGAAATTGGGCGAACTCAGGAAGCTAGTGGAGGACAGGGAGGCCTGGCGTGGTGTGGTCCATGGGGTCGCGAAGAGTCGGACACGACTTAGCGACTGAACAACAACAACAACAACAACAAGCTTTAATATATGATGCCACCCCTCTTTTTTTTTTTTTGTTTACATCCGGTGCATAAAAAACTTCACCAAGTTCCTCCAGAAACTCTCGCATTTTGAATATCGAGTTGATGTTGTATCTTTTCCCCTTATAAATAAAAACCATTCTCTCACGTAATCGCCATCTATATTTCAATTCATTCTTTCTTAGCATTGCCGCAAAATCTTTATATGGCTTTCTCTTCTGTCTCACTGACCAAGGAAGCTCCTTCAGAATTCTAATCAAATTTTGATCCACTGTTCTAGGTTTTTCATTCAAAGTCTGGAGTACCATGTCTCTGATTCTTCGCTGTGTGAATCTGAACATAATTTCCCTTGGAAGATTATGTCTCCTTGCATAGCTAGAATTTTGTCAAAAGACAGTTTCAATCCCACCAACTATTATTTCTTGCTCCATTTCTGTTTGTTGTATCAGCCACTCCTGGATTATCTCTTTAATATATTCTCCTTTTTTCCTGGAAAATTCTGTATCCTAATCATCAGGGCAGATTTCTCCATCTCCAATTTCATAACATTAGTCTCTAACTGATAATTTTGTTGTTCCATCTTTCTCATATTATTTTCCACTTTAAGTGTCTTCTGTTCATATTTCTTCTTGTCCTCTTTCAGCTTCTTAATCTCTTTCATTTTTGTTAGTCTTTCTTTGTGTTGTCTTTAATGCTTGGTTCATCTCTTTCATGTCTTCTGACAGTTGATCAATTTGCTTTGTCACATTCAATTCACATGTCTTGATATCTCCTTTGATTTGTTTCAATTCCTCACTCATCCCTTTTAAAAGTTCCATCACTCCAGGCTGACTGTCTCTTCTCTTTTCTGAAGGCTTTTCTTGTGCCAAAGTAGTATGAATAGTTGTAAGGCCATCGTTGGTGAGGCCAATTTGGTTCCCTTCATCAGATGCTTTTTTGGTTGTGTCATATTGGCAAATTTGTATCAATCTTATTCCCAACACTTAAACTCCATCTTCTTTCCTTCGCCCCTTCACCTCCAATCAAATTCAAAACTTCAAATATTCAACTTTACACTAATATTACCATAAACAATTTATCTATAAATTCATCAATACTTTCCGCTTAATACCTTCAAAATTCATTACTAATAACATAATTTTTCTTTTTCTAAAATAGATCTAAATCAGTGGTCAGGGAACAGGGGTAAATTACCCCAAATGGGGTAAAAATGAAATTCCTGGGGGTAATGGACGGTTGCACTGCCAAGACACAGCCGGGCATGCATATGAATCTATATGCATGCCTGGCTGTGTCTTGGCAGCATGACCGTCCATTACCCCCATTCTGGTTCCATCGCTGGCTGGCTGGCTCCGTTTTGTTTTGCTCCGCCCTTTACAACTTCATATTTACATAGCATTAATTAAGCTCATTAATTAATCAAATAAAAAGCAATGGGTTCCAATATGTAATTTTTTTTCTTTTGTTCTGGCGGGGGGGGGGGTAACGTTGCCGTATCTAAATATATTTTGGGGTAAAAGGTAAAAAAGTTCCCTGACCCCTGATCTAAATCAAATAATTCAGAGTATAAATTGCAATATCTCTTTAAAATTTCCATCAAATACCTTCAATATATAAGCCAGTACAAAAATAAACCTAAAACTGTCTTTTATTTCATCCAATCCATAGAGTCTCTCTCTCCAATTCTTCTGTTGTCCCAAAGCAATCCAAGTATATTCCACAATTGCCCCTCTTGCAGAAAGCTTCCTCCCAAGTGCCCGTCAATCCAATCAGTTCAATTTTAAAATCCTTCAACATTTACTTCCAGCTAATGTATCTTCTTCCCATTATGAATCCTTCTGCTATATAGTTCAATCAAGCCTTATGACATTAACTGTCAAAATTGTATTAGAGAGTTCAGTTCAGTTTTATTTGATATCTCCAATCAATCCAATTATCATCCACAGGCACTCTTCTTGCAGAAAGCCTCCCCCTAGAAAATCCTCAATTCCGTTTTAAAAACCTCCAACTTTTTTTTCCGCTTACAACTTTACCAAGTCCTCTTGTCGTTCTGTCTCCTTCTGCCCTGTCTTTCAATCAACTCCATCAACACCAGTTAATTATTCAAATTATTTTAAACTGCTGTTCAATCAATCCATTCTAGTCAAAAAGTACTTCTTTATAGTCATCTGCTTATAATGTATAACTATATCTTCTTTTCTCTTACATCCAATTCTGTAATGAGTTTTAAAGTGTCTTAATTTCTTCTCCCCCCTCCTTTTTGCCGGATCTCACTTTTGCCAATTTGACCTCTGTCTCTTGCTGCACAAAGCACTATTTATCTCATCAATCACATTTTATCACAGTTAATGCCTTGATTTCTTCTTTTACTACTGTATATGTGTAAAATTAATAATGTTTCCACCCTCTCAATGCTTAAATGAAAGTCTGCAAGTGTATTTGAAAACTTCAAAAATGCTTTAAGCCACCCGCAGGGAATCTTGCCGTCACTTCACTCTGTTTTGTTCACTTTCGCCCATTCAATTTCTCTCGATCCCAAAAGTTATTAAACATCCAGCACTTACTTTTTCTTCTTAGATGTGAGCAGTTCTCCTTTCTTTCTCCAGTGTGTATATTCCTCGGTTTCCACTTCTTGCTGAGTTTGGATAGTGGGGGCAGGGGGTTCAGCTGTTATTCCGCATTGCCATTTTGGGCGCGGATGCTGAGTCCTATCTGATAGAAGCAGTTTGTGCTGACTCCCAGAACTGCCGTCCTGGAAGCCAGCTGGACCAAGGCTTCCTGCCTCCTTACCCTCTCCTTGGGCCAGAGGAGACCCCCCACCACAATCCTGGGAGGGGTAGATACAGACCACAGTCATCAGAGCTCAGCGGAACACCGTCTGTTCGCAGCGACCTCAGCCCTGCCCTCTACAGCATAATCCTAAATTGGAGTTAGGCCAGCATAAACTAAACCAGCGAAGTTTGGTCAGCACAAGGGTCACCATAAAGCGTTTTTGGACTACTCTCGGAGTCATGGAGGATGGCTCACATCTGTGTGCTGGCCTCTCTGGCTCCAAGAGTGGTCCAAGTATATGTTACACTGTCCCCTGTGCTGGCCAAACTTTGCTGGCTTAGCTTATGCCAGCCTAACTCAGTTTAGGATTGTGCCCTTAATCAGGCCAAGTGCCCACTGAAATTGGCCAAGTGCCCACTGAAACTGTAACTATTCCTTCCAGTTACAAGTGTTGATCAGAGCATTAGATCCTGAAGTCATCATTTCTGGATTAGTTTTTACAAACTTCATCTAACTAATCTTATTCTAAAGTTACTTGAGTTTCCAAGTTTTACTGATTGCTGAACCTTAATGTTGTCATAAAAAGTAACTTTTGCGACACACACATGAAAATTCTAACAAGTAACCCATTACTGGATGGAGACAGGTCAGTTTGTCTTTGTAATTATTTGCTTTATGCTGCTTGTGACATTCGTGGGCTGGTGCAAGGGACTTGCCCCAGCCAAAGACCTTCTTTGGATTGAGCCCTTAGGACCCAATCCTACCCAATTTTCCAATGCCAGTGCAGTCACAATGCAGCCCTGAGGAAAATGAACAAATGTTCCTTACCTTGAAGGAGGAGTCTGTGATTTCCCCTCTACTGCAGGATGCAGTGAATGCCCTATTGGCAAGTCAGCAAAGGTGTTGAAAGTTGAATAGGATTTGGCCTTCAGTCTTTCGGATAAGCCCCACAGAGATTTAGAGAGGCGCCAAAGGAGCAGTGATGCTCAATAAAATCATATTGAAAGGAAAATACTTAACTTCCATTACCTTGGCATTCTGGTAACTCTGTATCCCACTGTCCATCTATACCATTTGGGGCAACTCTGCAGGTAAGAGTCTCATTTCCAATGAGAGAAAATCCTTGATCGCACACATATGTAATCTTGGAGCCGTAAATATAAGAAGTTCTGTGACCACCAAATTGCCTACCATTCCGAACCTCAGGAGGGGAAAAACATCTAATGCCTGTGGATAAAAATTAACATTAATAGGAACATTGCTTAGAATATAACTACAAAACCATACCTGTCAGAGGTATATTCAAGCAGAAGATATTGTCATTGGAAAGGCGTTAGCTGGCTGAAGCAGTCAGTTGCTGAATCAATCATGTAAATATACTGCTTGACAGCCTTCTGACACAGGATTGACCCCTGCAGACCCCCTACTGAATAAACAACCACAGCAATGAGCAGCTGCTGAGTGTCCAGGGCTGATGGTGCTGCATGCAGATCATGGCACTGAGAAATAGGTGGTGCTGACATGATAATGTCACTGCCAACTACTTCCAGAAGGCCCAATTTTGAGCCAATCAAACCCATGGGTGGGTGATAGGACCAAACGCAGGCATGCCACTTTGGCTTTGGGACTGTCAGCTATAGTGTGAAGGTCCAGCTGTGGCAGCGGGGCCAATCACATGTGAGGTTCAAAACAGTGAAATCCACTGAATCACCCATTATGCCTCTAACCAGAAGAACTGAATTTGCTCATCTAATCCCAGAGACATTAAAGAGAGTTGGAAAGTTCATATCAAAGTGCTCATCCTGCCTGACCCCAAAATAATTCAGATATGCTAGGAATATATATTTTCTCCCGTGCTCCTGAAAGAACAAGAGCAAGATTGAGGAGATGTTGTGGGGCATGAAGGAAGCAGCTGGCCAAGCTGAGGAGTATTAGTTAAAGGACGGTCATTCATGCCAAGTGGAGAGCTCGGTGGTCTCCAAGTTACCCCCACAGAGTAGGGTTTGAAAGCAAAACCTGGTCCCTGCTTTAGGATCAGCAGCAATGAGTATTCAGAAGCAGAATGTCTCACAACCTGGAGGCTTCACTTTGGCATTGTGATTTGCAAATCATCATTCTCAAACGGGACCAATTGCCTTTTCAAGTTACCCAAGATAGTGCCCAATGTAAACAAAGAAATTAATAAATTAATTCTGCATAGTGTGAAAGATTTGTCTGTGCTGACAGGGGTGTAGCCTCCGTGAAACCTGAAGGGCACCAGCCCTGGGCACTCTGCCAAGGGGATGATCACAACCATTTTTTTCCTGTTGGCAGGCAGGCAGAGAAGGGAAAGAAGATATAGGGCCCACTCTTATCCAACTTTCCAGCACCAATGCAGCCATACCAACAGGGTCTGTGCCACATTCTGTGTTGGAAGGAGCAGTCATGGAGGCATCCTTATGGTAAGGGAACATTTGTTACCTCAGGGCTGCATCAGTGCTGGAAAGTTGGATAGTATTGGGCCCATAATTTCTGTAGTCAGATCCCTGTCTGTTTTATATTCTGTGTGTCTGGTAGGCATCACAATTATGATGAGGCCCTAGGTGTGGTGATCAGGAGGGTACAACATGGCCAGTGGACAGCACAGTCTCTATCTGTGCATTTGGCTCTGACTGCAATGTCAGCAATAAGCAAAACTTGGCAGCTGGAGGCCTCTCCCGGCATCCCCTGGCTTGAAATCAGGGCACTCCAGAAGCTGTTGGCAATCATGCTATGATGTAATAATGTCACCGCCAAGGTACCTCTGGGTGCCACACTTTGTACCTGCATGCCAGACACTATTGACCTGAACCTGCTGCTTATCATCATGAGTTCTGAGTCGCCAAGAGGGGGAGTGATACATTGTTTCACTCATGCCCCATGTTTGCAATGTACTAGCAAAGTTTCTGTGTGTTTGCAATATTGCTGTGCATGAACCTTCGTAGCACTGTCATCAAAATAACATATTTTTCAATAGAATTTGAACAGTAAAGATCACATATATGCAGGATCCTGGAAATATTGTTTAGAGTGTGGTAACTCTTACATTCCTATTTACTTGTTAGATAGGTTTAGATCAAACTTGCAGAAATATACAGCAGGGGACTCCAAACTATGGCCTATGGGCCAGATCCAGAGCCCTCCTGATCCTTCCCAGGTGTGAACAGCAGTCTGTGTTCCGCCAGGGAAGCCATGAAAGATCCCAACTACATCTCTTAGCGGCCAGCTGCTTCTAGGGTCTACTACCCTAGTAAGCCCAGCACCTGGCATTCCGCATAGGTGTGCCTGGCCATGAGAATCCTTGGGAGGTGCAGCTTCTCCGGAAGAACACAACGTGCTGTTCATGCCAGAGAAGAGTTTCCCCATTGCAGTGGTCTCCAGTTTGGAGACCACTGATATACACCAAGCCTGCAACCAATACATACAGAACTTGTATGGAAGTAAGTCATATTGGATGCAACTTATTTCTGAGCTAGACCGGTATAAGCCAAACCAGCAAGGTTTAGCCAGCACAAGGGCCACCATAAAGTTTGGACCACAACTGTAGTCAGCGAGGCCAGCACACAGACATGTGCCTTCCTCCCTGACTCCAAGAGTGGCCCATACATACTTTACAGTGTCTTTTGGGCTGGTCAAACTTTGCTGGCTTAGTTTATGCCGCCCTAACTCCAGTTTAGAATTGTGCACCGAGTTATGATTTAAGGGCGCAATCCTAAGCAGCGCTGGATTAGTGAGGCCGGCCGGCCAGCCCAAATCCAGCGCTGCTTCGGACGGGCTGGAGCCTCCCCCCCGGCAAGGGAGCGTGTGCTCCCTTACCACAGGGGAGGCTCCAGCCTCCCCTATGTGCCCCTTGGATCTGCTCCTCAGATCTGAGAAGACTGCACGGCCAGAATCGGAGCTGCATAGCCTCACTGATGGGCTTAGGAGGTGGCCGTACGGCTACCTCCCAAGCCCACCCAGGTCCCCCCACCCCCACCCACCAAACCATGTCCCAAAACGGGACAGAGAATCCCTTGCTCTGACCGTCGTCGGTCGGCGCAAGGGAGGCTCAGTGTTGGCTTCAGAGTTGGAGCGCCAACATGGGGGTGCTGCTCAGGACCCGCGCGCTGGCACTCCGCCCCTTGCGTAAACGTGATGACGTCATGTTGACACAAGGGGCGCGCTAGGATTGCGCTGTCCTGGTTTGCAGGAATAACGGATGCCAGAGACAATGGAGATCCACAGTTAACTAACTTAAACAAGGCACTGTAGACTATTCCTGTAAGAAAGCTTAAAATGACAGCTTTTGGACTATGAGAGTCAGGGGTTTATATCTTGAAAAGAACATATAAAATCTTACGCTTGCAAGCTGGGAGAGGAATCCATTCGAGTTTGCTACCTTCCAAAGTACAGCGAGAAGTGTTTTGACCCACTAATCGAAACCTAAAGGGAAGTTTAATGGTTAGAAATATGATTTGAAGAGTGTGAGAGGATAGCAATATATGATTTTTATTTTCTTACCATTAGGTTGAGACAAATGTGAAAGAAGCTCAGAAAATGCCTGGGTTAACGTGATACTGCCCCAGATCACAAATATTCATTTGGTCACAGCATTTGATAATGTCAAACGTTAGCAAATGTCAATTTTTACTCATTATATATCACTTCTCAGTTTAAGCAAAGCACAGTTTCTTTTCATTGTCACATTTCTTTTTGGTTCTGAATTATATCATGCTGATTACAGAAAAGAACAAAGTAAAACTCATTCATTCATTCATTCATTCATTCATTCATCCATCCATTCATTCAAATTTCATTTTAAAAAAATTGGCCCATGAAAATGTGCAAAATATAATTGTGGTGCTCATTCTGAAAAGTTTGGAGATCCCTACTTTAGGGGGTTTGTGGGCAAGTTGCTAGATAAAGGAATCCTGGAAGAAACCTATTCAGTCTAATATGTACAGATCAGCGATGTGTGGTGCGGGTGCGGCAAGTGAGGCAGAATTGTCCTACTATAGTTCTTTGAAAAGTACCACCACTGCTGTGATCATACAAACACTTACAACCCATGAACCTTGAACAGTCAAGGCCTGTGGGTTGTACGTGTTTGCAGGATCACAGCCACTGCAGAAACAGCAGAGGCATTTTTCAAAGAACTAAGGTACTTCTGCTTCATTTGCCACACCCAAACTGCACATCACTGGTACAGATAAAAGTAGAGAGATTCCTAAGTACTAACCTTCCAATAAACCAGAAGGAACCCAATGAGAACAAGCCCACCAAACCTGGTTACAGTGGCAGATGGAATGTCACCCTTCCTCTCCCAGAACTGGAAGTCACAGTAAGAAGTTCCTTCTTTCTCTGGAATTGGGTGTCATTCCCTACATGTGGAATCTGCCAGATCCATGCTAGAGGATGGGCTAGGCGAAGTTCACATCTAGTGGCCCACCACCTGCACCACCACCAACCTTCTGCCCAGGGATTCATCAGCTGATGTCGCCATATCTCCCCTACAGTGTTTACCAAATGTGTGCAGAGATGCCCACATGGTCGTTCAGCAGATCTCCAGGAGGGAAGAATAACCACTGAATGCGGCAGAAATAGCAGCACTCCTCAAGGAGTGTGTCCTCTGGAGGGTCCTGCCCTCCAGACCTCTGGACCTGTATGCCAGCTTTATGCAGGCTCTTAACCATCTAGCTGAGGAGCTAGCAAATGCCTTGTGCAGACCTCTTGAAGGTTACAAAGAGGGACTCTGAGCACCTTAACTTCTTAGTGCACTCAGTATAAAACTTTAAGCCCTTCTAACATCCAGGGCAACAGTCGCCAAACTCGCAACCACTGTGTCCCAAAAAAGCTGTCTCAATTCAGAGTGGTGCTTACTGTTCTGCTGCCCTGCTCACAATCTTCCCACCCAATCTGTACACTCTGGCCAGTCACGTCTGCAGCTAACTGTTCCAGTAGATTGGGTGGGTAGATTATGAGCAGCATGACAGAATGGTAAGCGCTGCTCACAGTGTGGAGAGGTTCAGTTCTGTGCTGGATCTGGACCGCAGGCCGTATCCTGGTAAGTACTGGTCTAGGGTATACCATAGTTTTTCCCTTGGGTGGGTGTGCTTTGGGCAAAAGGAAGGTAAGATCAACTCCTGATCCCTATGGAAGGAGTTGTTGACTTTCGGGATAAAGGAGAGATCAGTCTGGGGAACTACGGTGTACTGACCGACATCAAGGCAAAAAATGCAAAGTAGAACTTGCAAATCCCACGTCGGCCATGAACTCAGTAAGTGGTGTAACTTACTCAGCTGCAAGCTGAGGCAGTGGCATTCCTAAGGAAAGCAAAACACAACGTTTTGCAGGAGCCTGAGCTCCTGTATAAAGTGGCCCCTCACTCTCGCCTTCAGAACCATTCACTGCTAGCAAAGCCTTCAGAAGCGAATGACACAGAAGAAGAGGAGCAGGAGGGCGTTTTGACTGCTCCTCTAGGAACATCACTAAACCGAGGTTACTAGAACTAACTACAAGGTCTTTATAAGGACAATACCAAGATAAATACGTGAAACACTTTGAACGTTTAGAAAGCACTGTATAAAGGTTGAATATTATTCGGAACCTTTTGAGGACAGCAAGGCACTACAGTACAGGACTTCTAACAAAATTTAGCCTTCATTTGTAACAAGTGATAGTGTAGTACAGTCTTTCGCAAACTGAGGGCCAATACAAAACCTGATGTCAGGTTGGTGTGGAAATCTGGGATCTGCCATCTTAGAAACTGCAGACCTTAGTCTTGCTATATTCGGTTTGTGAATGTTAACAGTATGAATTTTCAAGTGAGGTTTTTTTAGTTCTGTTTTTAGTTTAGTGTTTTTACATAATATTTTGTCCTGATCTTGCCTTCTGTTTCGAGAGATGTGTCATGGCTGTGCAATGGCGGCAGTCTAAGAACGCCAATTTGTCATTTGATTACATCACAGTGACGGCACTTCCTGCTTGATGATGCCACTTCAAGCCATAACATCACTTCTGATGGGTCCTGCCATGAGTGCCATTCAAAAATGTGGGTACTGGTGCTAAAACATGAGAACTACTGCTGTAGTATATAGCTTACTTTTTTAACATCAGCTCTTCATAAGGCTTTGAAATTACCAATTTGAGGTTGCGTGTACCACAACCTGCATACAGCAGTTTTATACAAAGCTGAGCTATTAAGACAGGTGATCAAAAACTCACCCATGATCACAGGCAAAAGATACTTGAGAACCAATTTGCAAATTCGTCGAGGCTATAACGTTGCCATTTTCAAAATCTGGAGGAAGACATTTCATTTCTAAAAGAAAAATTAAACCCAGTATTTAAACATCATGATTTAAGAAAAGTGAACATGATAACATAGGTACTCAGAAAACAATGCCTCCTAGGTCCAAAAAGAAAAAAAAAGGCAGTTCTATTCATTTGGCCAATGTCTGGGAAAGGGATAAGCACAATGTTAAAGGCAGATATATACGTTTTGAGACAATATACAAGCTGTTTTGCATTTCACTTTGCTTGTCTGGGTCTACGGAAAGGATGCCTAACCCATGATTGGTTGTGCAACCTCCTTATGTTAATAATGGGCAACTTCAGAATGCCAGGTACAGGGGAGTGGCAACAGAATGCAAGCATCTTGTTGTCGACTGAGCTCCCTTAGGCACCTGGTGGGCCACTGTGAAATACAGGAAGCTGGACTAGATGGGCCTTTGGCCTGATCCAGTGGGGCTCTTAACCTGATGCAGATGTTACCAAATTATGTATTCAACTCCAAATATTAATCAAATTTATCAAAATTATTACATTTTATTCTGCACTTTCCCCTACAGAATTTAGGGTATTATACTTCTTGCCCATACATAGATTCTCCTGCCAAAGCTGTCCCTAGAACAGGGGTCAGGGAACTTTTTTACCTTTTACCCCAAAATATATTTAGATACGCCGACGTAACCCCCCCCCCCCCGCCAGATCAAAAGAAAAAAATTACGTATTGGAACCCATTGCTTTTTATCTGATTAATTAATGAGCTTAATTAATGCTATGTAAATATGAAGTTGTAAAGGGTTTGGGAGAGTTAGGAAAGTTCTTTAAATATTTTTTAACCTTACTCTTATTGTGAATATCTAACCTGCTTAGTTATATTTGATTTTGTCATATGGGGTGTTAAAATGTTCTTGATTGATGAACATTCCTTTTGGGCCCCGGTGATAAAAAGTTTGAGAGCCATTGTACTGGATTAAAGAAAAACACTTTTAAGGTCAGAAAGTAAGATAAAGGGGCAGCCTCCAAAGACTTATTTCAGAATTTAAAAGATTTGTTTGCAACTCTGGATCAAACCAAAAAATGATAGCAGTAGCCATTTTTTTATGTAGATATCTGTTTCATGCGCTTGTCAAACAGGAAGTACCTCATTTTTACATCACAAGGAGTGCGCATGTAGGTAAGGAGATTCAGCTCGCCTCATACAAACTTCTCTTAATGTAAAAGATTAGATCCTCTCCACTTTAAATATTAACAGGATCAATGGGAGCAAAACAAATACATCTATTGCCCGATTAGGCCAGCAAAAGTGGGCGGAGCAAAACAAACAAATCAAAACAAAATGGAGCCAGCCAGCCACAGAACCAGAACAGGGGTAATGGACGGTCGCGCTGCCAAGACACAGCCGGGCATGCATATAGATTCATATGCATGCCCGGCTGTGTCTCAGCAGCGCGACCGTCCATTACCCCCAGGAATTTCATTTTTACCCCATTTGGGGTAATTTACCCCTGTTCCCAGACCACTGCCCTAGAACAATCCTGTGGTACAGACAAGGTTTTGGTTTTAGTTTCACTTTTCAAAGCATGGTATTTCAAGAATTTGTAAATCAAATCCGTTAAATGAGTAATCCCTGCACAGACAAACTTTGTAGGAAAGAAGAATAATCAGACATGTCTACTTCCCCCTTCCAATCAATATTTTGACAGATACTGGGGGCTGGAAGGCATGGAAGTGAGAAAGACAGAAACCAGATTGGAGATAACATCCAGCCCTCTTCCAACTTGAAGACTTCCAGTGCCCAGATTTAGGGCACTGATAAAATATCTACTGCCTTTTATCTACTAATAAAATACATAGATACTTCAGAACGCGCAGCAAGAGTGAAGCATTATAGCTTCACTACCTAATCAACTATTCCTGATGACATCACCTTTGCAATATTGTAACCAGCTAGTTCAGCAGCTATCTTCCATCACTGTTTATAGATAGGTCAGTTTGCAGTAATGTTTTCCAATTATACTATCAGTGTTTAGTCCCTACAATGCACCATGCACTATTCACTAAAGACAGATAGTTCTTGCTCATATGGATGAACAACAGCCCGATTCTGAGCTGCCTGGGTCCCGTAGGAGCAGTGGTAGAAAAAAGGTTATGGCTGCATCCCGTGAAAACCACAACCACCATCAGGGTCTCCTCAGAGGAAGAGGGTGTTTGTCCCCTTCCCCCAGGGAAAGCTCCAGCCGCCCAGTAGGACTCCTCTACTTATTTTGTCAGCAGAGAATCGAGCAGCCCCATGTTGGGCTGCTCAGTCCAAGGCATGGAATAAGATCCGGTCGTAAAAGACACTGCTGGGTCCCATACCCTGTATAGACCTGCTCCTCTTCTCCCCCTGCCCTGTTCTGCCCTCTCCCCCTCTCCCGCCCTCCTGGAGCACCTGCCATTCATACTGCCCATGTTGAGGCTGGATGCTAACTAGCAACAGACCAGCGTGACTGGTGTTTGGTATAGTAAATGTGCTTTACAGCCCTTCGCAAAATGTTTAGCACCAGTGATAAGGCCTTTGATATCAGGCCCCAAGATAGAGAACTTAAGCTCATGCATGAATGAATGAGCAACAGAAGTGATGTTCATAAGGATCTGATGTCTGTAAAAGTCTTCTGAAGAAACAGTGTTATGTTTCTCTTTTTCTCAACACATGTGCAATCTAACCTAACTCCATTTTGGTTTCTGGCTGGCATTTCTGGGAGGTAGCAGGACTTTGCTATGTAAAGAGTGATATGCTGAACTCATGCTGATGTGTGCACTCCTCTGGTCGCATTCAGAGGATTTGGGGGCCCAAATCTGTGGATTTGAATATCTGTGGATTTCCGTATCCAAGCACTCTGGGAATTGGGCCATGTATACAATACATGTTTCCAATATACACTTAGCACAACGGGATTTAGAGCACAATCCTAACCTGGAGTTAGGTCAGCACACTTAGGCCAGCAAAGTTTGGCTAGCACAAGGTCCACCAAAAGGTCCACCATTTGGACCACTCTTGGCATCAGGGAGGATGGCGCATGTCTGTACTTTACGGTGTCCCTTGTGCCAGCCAAACTTTGCTGGCCTAACTGTGCCTACCTGATTCTGTACAGGGACATTTCTGTACAAACTTTAAATTACTGCTCAGTTATTGAATCAAAAACCAAAACAGGCTGCCTTAACCTTCAGCCAAATCTACAGCACATAAAGAAAGTGCAAAGGGAAGAAAAAATTCACTTACCAGCTCCTTCTCCAGCTCTTTCTGGAGCCACACCTTCTACATGGGCATTATGTGCTGGAAAAAAATAGCTTGATTTTACCACAGAGTGTTGCTATGGATTTCTTGCACATCTGGGGAAAGGGGAAGATGTGAAAAACACACACAAAACTATACTCTACCTGCACCAAGAAAGCCTTTACCACCTCCAGCTTGGATCGTGTTCTTGCTTCCTACAGTTGCGGCATATGATAGAAATACGATAGAAAAATGCATTGATCCTTATGGAAAGTGACAATGAGCCACATATGCACATTAACTTGCAAGTAGGTGACTGGTTGACTGGTCCTTAGCAAATACTGAAGGATAGGTGAAGGGGAATTCAACACCACCAGAATGGTCCCAATCCAATGAAGTGGAGCTCAACAAATGCTCCAGAAGGTAGTTCCCCCACAATAGTATAAAGCAGGGGTGGCCACCACGCAGCATGGTACATGCCACTTTTTATGTAGAGAATTTTGAATGTACCACTCCACCTTATCATCACTTTTCATGATTAGCACAATAGTGTTTCTATGGATTTCCTGCACGGAAATCAGGGAAAAGGGAAAGGTGTTGTCTGAAAACTGCACACAAAAATCATACTCTACCTGCACCAAGTAAGCTTTCACTGGCTCCAACTTGGATATAGTTCCTGCTTCCTATAGTTGCAGCATATGAAAAAAAAAATAGGAAGGCTTTATTTAGATCAGTGTTTCCCAAACTGTGGGTCATGACCTGATTTTTGGTGGGTCGTGCAACTTACAAGCTGACAGCTGAGAAGGAAAATATTGTATATTGAGTTCTATGGAAACCAAAAAGGAGAAGCATGTGAATGTTAACTCACAAGCAGATAAGCATGCCTCAGTCCACTTCCAAAGGCAGGCTGGGGTGAATGCAAAACCCCCAGAATAGTCCCAATCCGATGAATGCAGGCCCCAGTAAACTCTTAAAAATCCTGCCCCAGTTGACAAGGAAAATTCACTGAGCCTTATGGAAAGCTAAACTGAGCCACATGTACACATTTACTTGCGAAAAGGTGACTGGTCCAAGGCTGTCACTGAAGGACAGGGGAAGGGGAACAGGAACACGAACAGCTCCACCATGCACAGTCCATGAGGAGCATGCCCATCCCCTTCCTTTGTCAAAAAGCAACTCCCTTTGGTGGACTACAATTTTGCTGTTAGTCGGGATTTCTTCAGAAATTAAACTACATGTAGGAAATACTAAAGTTTTACATGTGACAAAGAGAAGGGATATTTGTAAATAAGCATTTCCTGCTGTCCTCTCAACAGATAGAAGGTTTGCGCATTTATTTAAATGATTTCTATCCCTCATTTCCCTCAAGCTAGGGCACCAAACAAGCCTACCACAGGAAGGCAGTAACTGCATTTCTGGTTGGGGAAAATGGAGAGCTAACCAACTGCCTAACAGCAGCCCACAAAAGAGATTGATAAGCAGCTGCAAGAGCTGCATACACCCAAGATTAAAGGGCGTACAATAAGAAATAAACCATAATCTTCATTTTTGCACCTTGGATATGCTCAGGGGTGCAGGCAACTGGGAATATCTCAGTCTAAGGATGGCAACCTTGACTCTAAACTCCGGTTAATGGTCGGCCGTTCCTTGCATATTGTGTTTTGCTGGGCAAGCAGCAGAGGAGAATATTTAGAAAAACTTTAAGAAACCTCTGACAACCAAAGATTGTAAAGAGACATTTAAGATGAAAAGAATTGACGAGATTTTGTTTAAACAGACTGAGGGTGCAATCCTATGCAGCACCAGAATGGCGAGGCTGACTTGGCAGTGTCATATTCGATGCTGCATAGGAGAGGCTGGAGCCCCCCCCCCGCCCCACAGCAAGGGAGCATGCACTCCCTTACCGTAGGGGAGGCTCCAGCCTCCCCTATGTGCTCCTCAGATGTGTGCCCACTAAAGAGTTTAGGATGAGGCTGCGCGGCCTTGTGGACAGCTTAGGATGTGGCCAAATGGCCACCGCCTGAGTCCACCCACTTCCCACCCAAGTCCCGCCCCCAGCCTCCCTCCCTCCCACCAATTCCTGTCCCGATATGGGACAGAGCCTCCTTTGCACCGACTGCCTTCAGTCGGTGCAAGGGAGGCTCTCCGTCGGCACTCTGAAGCTGACGCTATGAGTAGCATCAGCTTCAGAGCTTTAGCGTCAATGCGGGAGGCACCCCCCCCTGCATCGGTGCTATGCACTTAGCGTCGACGCAACAACGTTGCGTCGGCGCTACACACAATCTAGGATTGCACCGTGAGAGGAAGACAAAATAAAATAATAGAGAGTTGATACATACATTGAACATTTTGTTATGAAGAGTGATTTGGGGGATTGGAAGAAAGACTTGATAGAAGATGGATTGCTTTCTTTTTCTTTTCCTCATTTCCCTCATATATTTCATAGACATATTTTAAGCCAGAAAATGTAGAAAGCTTAGAAATCAGGAAAAGAAAATACATTGGAGGGAAACCATAAAATCATCTCCCAAGGTAATGGGGAAAGAAGTAACGATGGAGGCGATATAGATTTTACTAGAAAATATGGAGATAAGACTTTGCAGCTAGGATTGATAAGACAGAAGAGAAATTTGAGGTACTTCAACAGAATTTGCAAAAGATGGACACAGATCTTGAAGAGTTAACACAATTGTGTTTCACTCAAGGAAACTAAAGAAGAAAATCAGAATACAAAGAGTAAGGTAGAAACCCTAGAAATACAAGTACAAGGACTACAGTTAGAAGTAGACAAGACTCAAGACTATTTGGCCCTTTTGGAACAAGAGCAAAAAAAGAATTTTGAGATTTAGACCAATTCCAGAAGACCTGCGAGACGGAAGATGATACAGGCTCTGGCTGGTTTCTTAAAATGGCAGGAAGAAGAGATGGATGCTGAGATTGACACCATTTACAGGGTTAATATGGATCACAAAAGAAAAGAAAGAAAAAGATCTTTTATCATCTGAAAAAGTTAAAGTTAGATGTGACATGTCTTCAAGAAATGCATATTAAAAAAAGGGGATGATAAATTTTTAATCTGTAAAGATTTAGGAGGAGAATGTATCATGCCCAATGAGAAAAATAAGAAAAATGGGGGTAGATTTGAATATAAATCAAATTTGAAACCTGAGTTAATATTAGCAGATGAAAAGTTTGTTGCAGTTCAGGTTAGCCAATTTGGAATTAAAGTATTATATATTCTCCACATGAGGGGAAGTCGGAGTTCTATAGATGTATGATGGATATTTTAATAAATTACTCTTTCGAAAGCTATTGTTTCTGGGTGTTCTGAATGATGTGTTAGATCCGTAGGTGGATAGATTATCAGATGAAAGAATAAAAAATACTCAAATGAAATTACCCCAGACTTTCTTTGAATTAGTGGAGACTCTCAGATTGGTGGATGTTTGGAGACAATTAAATTGACAATCCAAAGTGTACACCCATTTTTCAGAAAGATGTAAGTGCAAGGATTTATATATTTTGGGTATAGAAAAATTTAGTGGTTAGAACACTAAAGGCAAGCAAAATTATTTTCAGATCACAATCCGATTACACTGGTGAAAAAGAAAAAAAAAGACATTACAGGTGCTGAAGGAGATGTTGTTTCAAAAGCAAACTGCTATAAAAGAGGCCAAACAAAAACTAAGAAATTTTTTTGAGATGAATCTCAGTAAAGAAGCAGAGCTACGAATAGTACAGAATGCAAGTAAAGCTTATATGAGAGGTTATTTCATACAAAAAATGCAGACTGGAGAAAAGAAAGAAAAGCTAAATTCCAGAAAATTTGAGGAAATGCAACAAAAAGAGCAAGAGCTGAAGGTATTGCTGAGAAAAATATTACACCAGTTTAAAAAACTGCAGGGTCAACTATCAATAATGACAACAAGAGAAATGGAAAAGAGAAATTAATTTTTGGAAAACAAAAATATTCTGAACATTCAAATAAACCTGGGAAGTGGTTAGTATATAAATTGAGGAAGGAAAAGGAAAAGAGAACTATTACAAAATTAAAAGAAGCAGCGAAACTATATATAGAAAAGGAGGATTTATAAAAGGTAATTACCAGCTTCTATTCAAACTTATATAAAACACAAACAGTAGAGCCAAAGAAAATAGAGCACTACTTAAATAAACAAAAATTACCAAAGATGACTAAAGAACAAAAAGAAATGCTTAATGATCCAATCATGCCAAGAGAAGTGGCTGATGAGGAAAAAAAAGCTCCAGGACCAGATGGATTATCAGGAAAATATTATAAAACTAGTTTTTTGTTACCCAGCATTGCCCGGGTAACAAATTATCCCAAGCTTCTAGGCGACCCCGGAAACTATGGACTTGACACTAATGTCGGCCGTTTTCAAGTATTTTTATATGGCACCCTCTTTGCACCCCCACCCCTAGGGGTGCTAGGGGTGTCATACCCCCTACAGTATTTGTCAACAGACCGTAAGGCATGCGCGTGCCAGGTTTGGTGCCAATCGCTCCAGGCGTTCCAGCAGGGCATGGCGGACGTTTTGTTTTGCACCCCTTCTCACCCCCCATGCTGAAGGGGGGGCCGAACCTGGACTCCAATGGCGTCAGGAGCATTGCTGCTCGTCTTGGTGACCCCAGAAACTACGGATTCGACGCAGTTTTCGGCCGTTTTCAACCATTTTCACGTGGGCCCCCCTGCGTATCCCCACCCCTGGGGGCGCTAGGGGGGCCTGACCCCCACAGTGTTTGTCGCCAGGTTGCAAGGCATGCGTGTGCCGAGTTTGGTGCGCATCGCTCCAGGCGTTCCCGAGCCTATGTGGAACATACACACACACACACGCACGCGCACACACACGTACGTCCTCTTATATATATACAGTATATAGATTCTTGAGGAAGAAATAAGCATTCCGTCACAAATTACAATGAATGATGTTTTGCAAAAGGGAAAAATGCCTGGCTCGTGGAAAGAGACAAATATAACTTTGATGCCTAAAGAAAACCAAGACCTGGAGAATATAAAAAATATAGACCAATATCGTTATGGAATAATGATTATAAGATTTTTACAACAGTTCTAGCAGAAAGAATGAAGAAAATCCTACAGAGATTTATAAATGAAGTTCAATGTGGCTTTTTGCCTAAACAATATTTGAGAGACAATGTACGGATTGTATTAGACTTTATAAAAGATTTTGATAAATGTATAGAGAAACAGTTGGCTGGCACTGATATTTTTGGATGCAGAAAAAGCCTTTGACATCCTGAATTGGACATTTTTAATTAAAATATCAGAAGATATGGACTTTGGAGACAACTTCATTAATAGCCCAATCCTATACTGGCTGACCAGCCGGGAACACAGAAGAAGCCAGGCAGTTACCACTGCATCCTGTGACAGCCAAGCAGCTGTGGGAGCATCAGGGGGGAAAGAGAACATTCGAAAGGGAAAAGGCACAGGGCTATTTAGCTGGCGCAGAATTGAAGGCCTCTGAGTATGGCTGTGCGGACTTATTTAGAGGTTGGGAACCAGCGCCGAGAATTGCCGCCACTCCCACCCCTGCTCCACCATCCCACTCTGGAACATCCTCCCATCCCGCGCCGAGAGGTCTTCCCTTCTTCCTTCCCCACTCCTAGGAAGTCTGAAATGGAAGTGTTCCAAACACGAGGGACCCCTAGCAAAGAATGCTTTCCCAGGGCACCAGAGTCTATAAGGTCCCCAGCACTGCACTGAATCTGTACTGAGGAGATGGTTGAGTACAGAATAACTAGGAATCTTGGAAAGGTTTTCATTCCTTGTTGCTTCCAGTTCAGGTAAGTAGGAATGCTATATAGGCAAGGAGTCTGGGATGGCCTTTGGAAACTCCCAACAATGACATTGGAGTATGATGGGGTTCGAAATGTGGAGCTCCCACAGCAAATAAATGAGCTATTGTCAGACATTTAGGAAAAATATTCTGGGTAGTCAAACCCAGGTATGCCCATCACTATAAATAACTATAAACAACAGATTCTAGGGTGCAATCCAAAGTACCCATAGGGCCAATGTAAACTGCTTGCATTGGTCCTGCGCTGTCACGAAAGTGCTGTAAAGCACTTTCACGCCAGCCCTGCTGCCACTGAGCCAACGCATGCAGCAGTGTTGGCCCAGTGGCGCCGGCAGAAGCAGCTGGCGCACAGCTCCTATGCCAGCTAAATTCAGCTGGTGCAAATGGGCGGTTCTGGGCAGTGGGGGAGAAAGGAACAGAGTGGGGGAGGGAGGGAGTGAAGTGGAAATAAGCTGTGGCCGTTAGGCGCTTGGATGCGGCCATATACAACAGGTGCAGATCTCAGTAGCCCATAGGGCTGGCTAGCGCCTACCCTGGGGCAAGGGCACAAATGTACCCTTGCCCCATGGAGGCTCCAGGCTGCACCCAAGTTGCGTTATTCTGGCGCAGGTTAGGACTGCACCCATAAAATGTGTTAAGTATTGCTCATTTTGTAGTACTCACTGTGTGATCATTCCAATCGATATGTACAAATTCTTAATCCTGAGGGCAGCAGGTAGCGTGCTAAATGTAGTGTATGGCAAATACTCATTTTGTATTTTAGTGATTTCTTTCTGCAAGAGGCTTCAGTTTAATACTGGTATTCCAAATTACCTATTAGGAAGGGGCAACCTCCCAAAATTAGATCTCCAAATTGGATGAAAACCACGACTTAATAATTTTGGTTTGCAAGAGAGGCATTTAAGGCAGCTTACAACATATCCATCTATAGATTTATACCTCACCTTGTCAGCAATATAGCCTCTGATAGCATCTACAGCCCATCTGTCCTTTGCTTTCTGACTAGATTGTATCAACCTTGATACAGGTGGGTTGACCTAACCTCCCAAAGTATTCTCTCTGCAGGATCCGAAAGTCATGCAAAGAAAATGTACCTGATGGTGCATTGATGCGGGCAGCAGTACTATCGATAGAACCTTGATCTGGAAGAGAAAGAAGGAATATGATGGCTTTAAGAGATAATTACTACTAGAGAGGCACAATGCTTAATATTGAACACAAGTGTTGGAAAATTCCTTTAATTGTAATAAATCTTAGCAAAGACACATCTTGGCACAGAAGGATGCCAGTTACTGTTAGTCTCACATTTAATAAGCCTGATCCTTAACAAAGTATATCCATCATCGCTGTTGATCAAGGTATGGTCAAGGGTATATGAAGGGTGAAGGGAATTTATGCTTCCACGTGCAATTCAGTATTTGGCCCTAAAATACTGTACATTTGAGAGTCTTCTTTAATGGGATCAAAGAGCTGTGATCCTAAATTAATCAGGCCAAATTTCCACTGCGTAATCATTCCTTCCTGGTACAAGTGTTAAGTTCAGAGTATTAGATCCTGAAGTCATCTTTTCTCGATTAGCTTTGAGAACTTTCATCTAACTAATCTTCTTCTAAAGCTATTTGGAGTTTCCATTTTTACTGATTGTTAAACCTTAGTATTTTCATTAAAAAAATAACTTTTGCAACATACATATGAAAATTCTAACCAGTAACCCATTACTGGATAGATGCAGGTCAGTTTGTATTTGTAATTATTTCAGTCCATAAATTAATTTTAGTAATAAATTACTTTGGATTTATCCCACAGAAACCTTCAGAATAGATATATAGCGTAACACTATATATGCCTACCTTGAAGTACGCCTCGTTAAAAACAAACTCAACAAGCGAGCCATGAAACTTAACAGATGCTTTCAATGAGACTTTGAATGAACTAGTCATGACTGAGCAATAGGATTTCCCACAAAATGGATCCTTTTAACAAGCAGCACATTGAGGAGGCAACCTTTCCCCACATCTGATATTTAGTCCATGGGCAGCCCAATCCTAGCTTGCACGGGAACAGGCAGACCTACTAGCCTGCGCTGGAAACAAAGCAAGGTAGGTGCCAGCTGGATTGCAACTGGGACTAAGGGGATATTTTCCTCCCTCATCCTGTGTTGCGCGGAACTCAACCATAAGGGGCTGTTCAAATCTGTGCCAGCAAATTTGTCAACACAAATCCAAGCAGCACATGTAAGGCCGATTGGATTGGGAGTAATGTTTAAGATTTGGCCAGCGCTGTACTGGGAAATTCCAGCACCCTTCTGCGTCAGATCAAACTCCCAGTCACTCTCCCTCAACCCAAAAATGTCCCCACCCCTAGAATGTCCCACCTGCCATCCTATCCACACACACTCCATGGTGCCGGCTTGCCCTGCTGGTGCAAAAAGACTTCCTCCAGTGCTAGATTCGGCCTGCAGAAGCTGGCACATGTCCTTGCACCGACACCAGAGTAGTGCGAACCTTCATGATGCTATGTTTGGGATACTCCTGGGCTTACCCAACCAAAGAAGCTCTCTGGATTGAGCCCTTAGTCTTTTGCACAAGTCCCATTGAGATCTATAGAAGCATCACAGGAGCAATGCATTCAGTTAAGGGCATCCTTATTGCACAATTGGGAAGGGTTTTCTTCTCCAAAAGTGATGCTCAATAAAAGCACTTTACCATATTGCAAGGGAAATAACTTCCATTACCTTTGCAGTCTGGTAACTCTGAATCCCACTATCCATCTATACCATTTGGGGCAACTCTGCAGGTAAAAGTCTCATTTCCAATGAGAGAAAATGCATGCTCACAAACATATGTAATCTCGGAGCCGTACCCATAAGCATTTTTCGTTACCACCAAATTTCCTACCATGTATAATCTCAGGAGGGGAAATCATGTAATGCCTGGGTGTGAAAATAAACATTAATAGGAGCATTGCTTAGAATGTAACTGTGAAACCATACCTGTCGGAGGTATAATCAGGCAGAATAACTCACTGTCATTGGAAAGAGGTTAGCTGGCTGAAGCAGCCAGTTGCTGAATCAATCCAGTAAATATGCTGCTTGACAGCTTTCTGCCACAGGGCTTTCCCCAGGAGTGGCGGGGCTAATGTAAAGCAGTTTATGGGACCCCTGCAGGCCCATTACTGAAAGACCAACTGCAGCAATGAGCAGCTGTGGCAAGTCTAGGGCTGATGGTGCTGCATGAGGAACATGGCACTGGGAAATAGCTGATGCTGACACGATAATGTCATCGCCAACTACTTCCAGAAAACCCAATTAAGAGCCAATCAAATTCAGGGGCAGACAGGAGGGCCCACACCCAGGTCTTCCACTTGCAGAGTGAAATGCCAGCTGCTGCATCACTCGCGGAACTAAATTCAGTGAAATTGGCTGAATCGCCCTATGGCCAATCCTGTTCTGCCAGTAACCAGAAGAAGTGAATTTGTTCATCCAAGGCCAGAAAAATTAAAAGGATTTGGAAAGTTCGTATCAAAGTGCTCTTCTGGCCTGGCCCAATCCAAGCAAAACAATTCAAATACACTGGGAAATATACTTCCCCCTTTCATCTGCCTCTGAAGGGCTAACCATCCCCTGGTAGATGAAAGCACAAGAGCAAGACTAAGGAGACATAATGGGGTGTTAGGGAAAGGAACTGGGCAAGCAGTAGAGTATAAGTTGAAGGAGTTGCATATTTATGTTAAATGCGCCAAATGGGGAGCTCAGTGGTCTTCATGTTAACCCCACAGGCTAGGGTTTGAAAGCAAAACCCTGTCCGTGCTACAGGATCCGCAACAGTTAGTATTCAGAAACAGAACACCTCAGAACATGGTGGATTCAGTTCGGCATTGTGGTTTGTAATTCATCATCCTGGCTTCGGTCGGCACAAGGGAGGCTTTCCATCAGCGCTCTCAGCCAACGCGGGGGTGCTGCTCAACGCTCCCGCATTGGCGCTAGTGACATAGCGTTGATGCTACAGGGCGCGCAGGATTGCGCTGATAGTTTCTGTAGTCAGATCCCCATCTGTTTTACATCCCATGTTTCCAGAGGAATCACGGTAATGGTCCAAGCCCTAGGTGCAGTGCTTGGTGGGAGGCGGGTTCAACAGGGCTCAGGGACAGCACAATCACTACCTATGCCTTTGCTCCTTGTCACAATGTCAGCAACAAGCAAAGCTTGGCAGCTGGAGGGCCCTCCAGTTAGCCTCTTATTGTCTTGAAATTGAGGTACTCTGGAAGCAGTTGGCACTGATGCCACAATGTCACCACGTCACCACCAAGGTATCTCTGGTTGCCACACAATGTCCCTGTGTGTCAGGAGTGATTGACCCGGACTTGCCGCTCATCATTGTGAATGGGTGTTGATGCCTGCCCCATGTTTGAAATATACCAGCAAAGCTTCTGTGCATTTGCGACATCACTGTGCATTTACCTTTGTAGAGGTCTCATCAGAAGAACAGAATGTTGGAATGGTAAAGAATTGCAGGGTCAAACTAATGCAAAACCCTGGAAATATAGGGCAGTGACTCTTACCATTTGTATTTACTTGTCAGATAGGTTTTGATCATATTTACAGGAATACGTACCAAGGCTGCAAAACTAAACATACAGTGCTTTTACAGCAGTAAGTCCTATTATATTGGATGCAACTTACTTCTGAGCTGATTTGTCATATCAAGGATTGCACTGTAAATGAGTTATGTATTTAAGTGCATTGGTTTGCAGGAATAATGGATGCAAGAGACAACAGATGGAGATCCATAGTTACTCTCACTTGAACAAAGCGACTATTTGTATAACTAAAATATTTGTATTACAAGAGTCAAGCCTTTATAATATGAAATGAACATATGAAATCTTACATTTGCAAGTAGGAATACGAATCCATTCAACTTTGCCAGCTTCAAAAGTACAACGAGAAGTGTTCTGACCTACTAGTTGATATCTAAAGCAAAAGAGAAGTGTAAATGTAAATGACCATTAACTTTATATTCAGTGCAGAATTGTTGTCAAAAAAAGATAATACCCTTGTTAACACGGCACTGTCCCAGGTCTCAAAGCATTCACAGATTAGGAATTTCAACTAATAATAGACCTCTGTCCAAAACAATATGCTCACTTACAGGAGTTATTCTCTGAGGCTTCCAAGTCTTGTTCACCTTTGCACTTACAACTCCCGCTTACGTCCATATGCCTAGATATTTATATTTAATTGAGAACCCCCAAGCATGTTGGGCTTTCACACTTGCAAGATGCAATGTTTCACCTTCCAGTGTTACAAAAGCCTGTTTTATTGGTTCTGTAAATAATAACAAATGTGCATGTGCATTTGTAAT
>JAJKFI010000052.1:8758435-8809813 GCA_029204185.1 Lerista edwardsae | reverse complement strand
ATAAGGGAGCTGTGGAGAGTTTAGCTCATGCTCTTTTATACTGATCCATATGTGGAGATCTACATGTGACGAACCTATATCCTCATATAACACCAAATCAATGGAATTTGGATGTTGGCTGTATCTGTACATTATTAGCCTCAGAATGCCAACACTTTAACCAGATTGCAACCTACATTCTGCTAAACATTCAATGCCGGAAATGGTACTTAATTTCTCTCCTAAACTTGAATTGGCTAATCAATTTTTTAAAATTACTCAGAAAGTTCAAGCAATAGCTTGAATCAGTCTTGTTGTGATCATTTATTTTGTTTTGTCGTTAATTTGTAAGTGACTTATTGTTCTCATGTGTTTGTTTCTCTTTTACGTTCATTGTGTATGCCAATAAAGGTTTTGAATTGAACGTATATGCTCACTTACCTGCCAGTGCTTACTTTTGTCTTTTGATTTTGCTCTTCTTAAACCAAGAGGGAAAGTGACAAAGTGAAGTATAATAACCCATATGATGCCTTGGGGCAGGTTGTCTCCAAACTACAGCCTGGGAGCCACATCTGTCCCACCACAAGATTTTATCTAGACTGCAGCAACTTGATTTTCTGGTCAGAGCATTTGCTAATGTTTGACTTTTTGGATTGCATATAGTCATATCTTGTAACCTGTGATGGATAATTCTTATATCGGTCCAATTCCCTTTTAACAGTATCTAGTACCGACACCACATCCTGTAGCAAGGAGTTCCACAACAACAGAAACACCACCAGGCACTTTGGACAGCCTCCTAATATAGAGTGAAGCTACTGCTGGCAGGTATCACATATCCTGGCAGGTGCAGAACTAGTGTTTGTAAATTGTTTGCAAAGATAACAACCAGGTGGTACAACAAATAACACCTCTAGAAGTACCCATAACCCATGTAATGTAAAGCAATGCTCCTCTTTATCCCAGCAATTTTCAACCTTTGTGCTGTGGCACACTGATGTGCCGCAAATGGTCCACAGGTGTCCAACAGGAGTTTTGGGGAAGGTCACTGATTAGCAGGGCCATTGGGTATATGGGTACCCTGACAGCAGCATGGTATGCCTTGTCAATTGTCAAAAAACTGATGGTGTTTCTTGACAATTTTAGCACCTTGTCAGTGTGGCACAAGATTAAAAAGTTTGAAAGTTGCTGCCTTATCCTACCAAGTCACTGGTCCCCTATTGCAAGATAATCCAACAACATTTTAGACAAATCAGACCAGCTCACAGCTATATCATCTTCTACAAAATATGGATCACACACAGCAGACCATCATCCCAATTTCTGTCCTTGAATGCTTAGTACTGAGTGACACCAAGGCAAAAATGATAAGATGCTTCAGTAGAAGCTCCAGCATGCCATGGGTAAAATACCTGCATTCGAGCAATTGAGACAGAGATGCAATGTAGGAAATTGAAAATCTCACCTCTGCCATGAACTGATCCATGAACTGAACCATGTGGTTCAGCTGATCCACAGTGGCAAACTGTGGCATTCCTAGAGAGGGGCAAAATACTAATTTTGCAGGACCCTGAGCGCCTAAGTAAAGAGATCCTCATCCTCACTCTCAGAGTCATTCACTGCTCAGAGAGAAAAGCCTTTGAACCAGGTCTCCAAGATGCAAATAGCTAAGAAGGTGAGGGGATTAGCTGCTTTAAACTTCACATTTCAACCCTCTCTAGAAATGCTACTGAACCAAGATTACTAGAACGAAGGGCGCAATCCTATTGCGTCCCTTGGGTTGAAGCAACGCGCTTGAGTTGGCCACACATCACTAGTGCCAATGCAGGAGTGCTGACCAGCACCCCTGCATTGGCACTAGTGCCATTGGGCCACCGCTAGCAGCAGTGTCAGCCCAAGGGCACCCAAGAGACGCGACAGAGTGCAGCTCCTGCACCAGCCGAACTCGGCTGGTGCAAGAGCAGTTCTGGGCATGGGGAGGGCAGGCAGGCGGGAGGAACTGGATGGGATGGATGGGCTGATAGGTGTGCCAGACCAGGGAGGGGGGTGGAGATGGGATGCGGCCAATAGGCCACATCCAAGCCTCCGGTCCCAGGCTGCTCGGCCCCAATTTGAACCTCCTCGGCTCTGTGCCTGCTATTTAGCAGTCACAAATCTACAGAAATCAACGGGGAGGCAGAAGCCTCCCCTGGGGCAAGGGCGCAAATATGCCCTTGCCCCAGTGAGGTTCCCCAGTGCATCGAAGCTGTGCTGGATTTGGTAGAGGCCTGCTGGCCTCGCCATTCCAGCACAGTTTAGGATTGAGCTTTTACAGGGTCTTTATGAGGACAACAACGAGATAAATATATGAAACAATTTGCACATTTACAACCACTGTATAAAGGTGAAATATTATTCAGAACCTTTTTTGGACAGCAAGGCCCTACAGCACAGAACATCTGACAAAATCTAGCCTTCATTTGTAGCAAGCAGTAGTATCTAGATTGCTTTTTTAACATCAGCTCTTCATAAGTCTCTGATATTACCATTTTGGGGATGTGTGAACCGCAAAATCCATACAGCAGTTTGATGCAAAGCTGAGCTATGAAGACAGGTGATTAACAACTCACCCGTGATCACAGGCAAAAGATACTTGAGCACCAACCCGCAAGTCTGTTGAGGCTATAACTTTGCCATTGTCAAAATTTGGAGGAGGACATTTCTTTTCTGAAAGAAAAATTAGGGCCAGTCTTACATCATGATTTAAGAAAAGTGAACATGGTTACATAAGTACTCAGAAAATAATTCCTCATAGGTTACAAAAAAAACAAACCCCAAACTCTTCAGTTCTATTCATTTGGCCACAAAATGTCTGAGGGAAAATAAACACAGTGATAAAGGCAGATATATCAGTCCTGGACAATACACAGCTGTTCTGATTTTACTTTGCTTTTCTGGGTCCAGGAAAAAGATGCCCAACCTGATGCAGATGTTATCAACTTACTTATTCAGGTTGAAATTACAAATATAAATCAAATTGGTCAAAATTACTACATTTTATTCTGCACTTTCTCCCACAGAATTTAGGGCATTATACTTCTTGCCCATACATAAATGCCATATATAAATACATAAATTCTCCTGCCAAGGCTATCCCTAGAATAATCCTATGGTGTAGACATCACAAGTTTTGGTTTTGGTTTACATTTTTAAAGCATGTTATTTCAAGAACTTGTAAATGAAAACCATGTTAAACAAGAGATCCCTACACTGGCAAACTTAGCAGGAAAGGAGAAAAATCAGACATGTTTACTTTCCCTTTTGGATCTATATTTTGACAGATATTGAGGGCTGGAAGGCAAGGGAGTGATTAACACAGAAACCAGGTTGTAGACCTGGTCCATCAAGCCCTTATTCCAAGTTGAAGACTTCCAGTGCCCAGATTTCCAGGGAGGGGGGGAATGCTACTCTTTTTTAAAAAATGTATATTTACTTTATCTACTAATAAAATACATATATACTTCAGAATGTACAGCAAGAATGAAGCAGTATATCCTAATTACATACATTTTTACATAACCGGCTAATTCAGCAGTTATCTTCCATCACTATTTATAGGTAGGAAGACCACCCTTTGGTACAGAAAGTCATCTAGAGCCCTGGATCAGATTGCTCCTGAATGGCCTTGGCCTTGCCAACGAGCCAAGAAAGCTCCATGGTTTACTGAGGAGCTGCGGGCTATGAAACAGCTCGGCTGAAGCTTGGAATGATAATGGAGGAAAAAGCGTGAAGAAGGTGACCATGCACAAGATATTGCCCATTTCAGGGCCTATTCAATGGCAACGATGGCAGCAAAGAAGGCATCTTTCTCTGCCACAATTGCATCTGCAACAAGCCACCCAGCAGAACTCTTCCAAGTTGTTCATGAGCTGCTGCACTCGAATCCTTCTGCAAACAAGCCAGAGTGCTTGACAGACGGTTGCAACGAGTTTGCAACCCACATGGCAGACAAAATTGTTCTCATTCACCGTGACTTGGAATCTGATCCAGAACGTCAGACAGTCATCCCTACTCCCTCTATAAACCCTATTATCATGGATTCCTTTCAGCTCATAAAGCCTGATGAGGTAGACAGGATCCTCAGAAGCTTGAGACCATCCTCTTGCTCGCTTGACTCCTGCCCAGCTTGGCTAGTAGAACTGCTCGGGCTGGGCTAGCTGACTGGATGGAACCCTTTGTAAAATGCATCCTTGCAAGAGGGAGTGATGCAAAGCATCCTGAAAACTGCAATTGTGCGCCCACTCCTGAAAAAAAATAAATCTCTGGATTCTACTAACTTAAGCAATTATCAACCAGTTTCCAACCTGCCTTTCTTCAGGAAGGTGATTGAGTGGGTGGCAGTATCCCAGTTCTAAGGGTTCCTAGAGGAGACAGATTATCTTGACCCCTTCCAATCAGGCTTCAGGCCATGTTTTGGGACAGGGACAGCCTTGGTGGCCCTCATGGATGACCTTCACTGTGGATTAGATAAGGGAAATGCATCCCTACTGGTCTTGCCAGACCTCTCAGCAGCCTTTGATACCATTGACCATAGTATTCTTCTAGGTTGGCTGGCCAAGCTGGGGTTAAAGGGCACTGCTCTGAAATGGTTCCACTCCTTCCTGGCTAACAGGTCCCAAATGGTGATGCTGGGGGACACCTGCTTGGCACTTTGGCCTTTACAATATGGAGTGCCTCAGAGTTCCATCTATCCCCCATGCTCATCAATATATACATAAAACCACTGGGGGAGATCATCTGGGGGTTTGGAGTGGGGTGTCACCAATATGCTGATGACACTCAACTCTATCTCTCTTTTCCATCCCAAACTGAAGAGGCTGTGAAGGTCCTGGGATGCTGCCTGGAGGCAGTTGGGGTATGGATGAAAGCCAATAAGACTGAATCCAGAAAAGATAGAAGTCCTCCTGGTCAGGAAATCCTCAATGCAAGTACTTTCACCCACTCTGAATGATGTGACACTTCCCCTGCAAGAACAGGTGCGCACTCTGGGAGTGCTCCTGGACTCTCAGCTGTCTATGGACAACCAGGTAGCAGCTGTGGCTAGAAGTGAATTTGCCCAGCTTTGATTGGTGCACCAACTACTACCATACTTGAGCCTTTCAGACCTGGCCGCAGTGGTCCATGCATTAGTGATTTCAAGGCTGGGCTACTGTAATTCACTGTATGTAGGGCTTCCTTCGACAGCAGTTCAGAAGCTACAGTTAGTACAAAATGCAGCAGCCTGGCTGGTTACAGGGGCTAGACAGTTTGACTCAGTAGGACCACTCCTTCAGCAGCTGCAGTGGATACCCATTCACTTTCCATCTCAAAAGATAATGGTACTGACCTTTAAGGCCCTTCATGACTTAGACCCAGCCTACCTAAAGGATTGCCATCTCCCATATAAACAGTTCACCCTCTTCTATCATCTAAAGAGGCTCTTCTTCAAGTGCCCCCTCTGTCCTAAGTTGAAAGGATGGCAGCTCGGGGGCGAGCCTTCTCAGTAACAGCTCCACAAATATGGAATTCCCTTCCAGAAGAATTAAGAACTACACACTCTTTCATGGCCTTTCGGAGAGGGCTCAAATCATACCTATCTTGTCTGGCCTTTGGATGATGGTTGGCTGTCTACCCTCATACTGTCATAGTTTGCTTACTCCCCTGGTCAATTGTTTTCCCACCCTCCAAAGGGCCTGATGAGGAGAATTGAGTCTAGCTTCATTCTTGAACATTTTGTGTTCCCATTAAAAGTTATGTTTTTGTTTTACTTATTATGGTTACAGTGTACTTTTTGTTCTCTGTAAACTGCCTTGGGCATTTGCTTCAGCATGGGAAAGGCGAGGCATAAATTCTTCAAATACATAAATAAATAAGGGTCACAAAGGGGAACAAAGGCTTTAGCAACCACCCTACCATATCTATGCAGCATTTGGAAAGGAGAAAAACAGAGCAGAAAAGAAAGACACTGTAGCTCACCTCTACCCGAATAACTAATTAGGGGTGCAATCCTAAACTGAGTTAAACCGGCATAAACTGAGCCAGCAAAGTTTGGCCAGCACAAGGGCCACTGTACAGTATGTTTGGACCACTCTCGGAGTCAGAGAGGCCAGCACACAAACGTTAGCCATCCTCCCTGATTCTGAGAGTAGCCAAACAAACTTTATGGTGGCCCTTGTGTTGGCCAAACTTTGCTGGTTTAGCTTATGCTGGCCTAACTCCAGTTTAGGATTGCATTCTTAATCACTTACTGAGTTTCTAGCATTATAACAAGCAGAACTGGGTCATTGAATTGGGAAAAATAGATGTGACTTTAATCATGTTGTCATTGGCCCTCCTAGTGCTTGCTTTTTTTCTGTAAATAGCACATGCACGGCTCCTGTTGTGGGTCACAGCAATGGTGCAAGGGACTTAATCCTTATGGTCTCAAACCCTTTTAAGTCATTCTGAGGCTTAGGGAAGCCCTCAGCAGCCACCCCAGTCATCTGATCACTATCCAGATGTGTGGAGGATTTGGGGGCCCAAATGGGTGGACTTAAATATATGGGGATTTCAGTATCATGGGGATTCGGGAAATGGGGCCACATACTTTCCAGGAATGGGGCCACATATACGTAATTTCTATGTATACTTAGTGCAACTAGAATAAAATGTGAAAGACACTGGCAGGGGAGGCCAGAGGCCTAGTGTGTATCAGTTGGCTTACTGGCTTGGTTTCTTGTTCAGATAGGGATAATTAAGGCTGGTAGGATTAGTAGGAGACATGAATCACAGTGTCTATGCTTATGCTCAATTGTATTTTTTTCTTTGGCTTGGCTTTCTTTGAAAGGGCCTGCGCCAAATCAAGCGCAGCTTCTGTGCGCCTGGGAGCTTCCCTTTTGGTTTCTTCAGTTCTGTACCTGCTGTAACTTTAAATCACTGCTCAGCTATTAAACCAAAATAGGCTGCCTTAACCTTCAGTCAAGTCAAGCATATAAAGAAGTTGCACAGGGAAGGAAGAATTCAGTTACCAGCTCTTTCTCCAGCTCTCTCTCCAGCTCTTTCTGGAGCTCCACCTTCTCCACTGGCATGATGCACTGGAACAGAAAAAAATAGCTTAATTTTACCATAGACGGTTGCTATAGATTTCTTGCGCATGAGGGAAAAGGTGAAGATGTTTTCTGAATACACCACACAAAATCATACTCAACCTGCTCCAAGTAAGCCTCTACCATCTCCAATTTGGATACCATTTCTGCTTCCTACAGCTGCAGCATATGAAATAAATACAATAGGAAAATACATTGAGCCTTAGGGAAAGCAAAACTGAGCCACACATACAACATTTACTTGCTAGTAGATGACCAATCCTTAGTTCTTATTGAAGGTGAAGGGGAACAAAACCCAGCAGAATGGTCCCAATCATGAAGCTCACAAATGCTCCATGAAGCTCACAAATGCTCCAGAAGATGTTTCCTGCACCATAGTATATAAAAAAGCTTGAGAGGCTGTTAAAGTGAACCTGGCTTGAGAGGCTGGAAAAGTGATCATATCAACAGTTTAGTGCATGGGTGCAAAGGATGGGTGGGTTGCCCTAAATTCCCAAACTATTCTGACTGCAGGAACTGAAAATCAGGCTCAGAAAAAGTACCTGGTGGTGCATTCAAGCTGGCAGCAGTAGTATTGATATAATCTTCTTCTGGACGAGAAAGAAGGAAAAAGGAATACAAAGGCTTTAAGAGGTAATTACTCCTAGAGAGGCACAATGCTTAATTTTTAATACAGGAGTTGGGAAAGACTTTTAGTGTAATAAAACTTACCAAAGACACATCTTGGAACAGAAGGATGCCATTTACTGTCATTCTCACATTTAATAAGCCCAACCCCTGACAAAGAATATCCATAATGCAGATGATTATCATGGAATGGCCAGGGATGTATGAAGGGTGAAGGGACTTATACTTCAATGTGCAACCAAGCATTGGGCCCTAAAATACATTTCAGAGCACAATCCTAACCAGGCATTGCATCAGTGCAACGCTCTTGTGCCAGTCCAGCACTGTCACAAATATGACATAAGGCACATCTGCACCGTGGATTCGGTTGCTGAGCCGGCATAAGCAGCAGTGCCGGCTCACAGGCTCCTTGGATCTGTGCCTCCACCCCCTCCCAAGGCCAGCATGCCTCCAGTCTGCCCACTCCCCACCCGGAAATGCCCTCTTGCCTGCCCAGGAACGCCTGGTAATGCTCTTGTGCCACCTGAACTTGGCTGGTGCAGGAGTGACGCAGCGTGGGCTTTGGCTGGTGCTGTTGGGTCAACACTGCTACTAGCGGGCTCTTTCTGCTGTCATTGGGCCGACACTAGCTGTTAGCATCGGCCCAAATATTGCACCCTAAGTAAATGTTGTGAGCTTGAGTGCAGGAAAACCTGCAAAGGCCCAAGGAAATCACGGGAAGGAGGGAGCCAGCCAGCCATGTGGAGGGCCAGAAAATCCTATACCTCACCTGTGCCTTCATGGCACCTCCCAAGGGAACTGCAATGCTCAGTTTGAAAACCCCTGCCATAAGGGGATAAAAAGGGCCTTTGAAGGGATTACTTGGGCCTTCTCCATGCTTCTCAGCTGGAGTCAGCTTCGACTGACCTCACAGGTAGCCTGGAGAACTGGACACATTCTCTAATGTGTAAAGCAACCAGGTAAGAGACAGGATTGTGTAGTTACGAAGCTAGCTTTGTTATTTTCAGAACTGTCTTTTCTAAATGTATTGTCATGCCTCTTATGCCTTAAAGTATTTCTGTGTTACCTTTATTCTGAATAAACAAACTATCTTTTACAGACTTGTGTTGGTCTTGAGTACTGGGAACAGGGGGTGGGGTGGCAGGTGCTATCTGGTCTATTTGCTGGGTGTAGCTACAAAGTCCGGAGCCTTGGAGTCGGGAAGCCCAAGACTTGCAAGGGCTGGTATAAGCCGGTAGGGTCTCAGAGTCCCTGAGCTGAGACACTGGCATAATTCAGAGTGGTGGTAGTCCTACCAGATTCAGTACTCTAAGATTTGGTTTAATTGGCTAAGAACTGTGACTTGCTGTCTCAAGGTATGTTGTCCCTTCCTGAAGATTGTACAGATCAGAGCAATCTCTTTCAAGCACTATGGGCAAAGCACTTAAGTTCAGATGTAGCCTGCATAAGAACCTAAATTGGGCATGTGGAGTGGAACCAGGACCACTGGGAGTTGGCAATGGGGCCAGGAGTGGAAATCCAACCCAAAGGGAAGTTGGGATTGGGGTGCCTGGGTGAGGGCCCAATTCTTACTCCTCCAACCACACCAGGCCAAAGACTTTCTCTGCACTGAGCCCTTAGTCTCTTTCACAAGCCCCAGTGAGATCTATGGAAGTGTCACAGGAGCAATGTGCTCAGTCAAGGGTACACTTATTGGACAAATGGGAAGAATTTTCTTCTCCAAAAGTGATGCACAATAAAAGCACTTTACTATATTGCAAGGGAAAAATGTAACTTCCATTACCTTTGCATTCTGGTAACGGTGAATCCCACTGTCCATCTACACCATTTGGGGCAATTTTGCAGGTAAGAGTGTCTTTTCCAATGATAGAAAATCCATGATCGCACACATATGTAATTTTGGAACCGTATCCATAAGCATTTTTGCTACCACCAAATTTTCTACCATGCGTAACCTCAGGAGGTGAAAAGCATGTAATGCCTGTGGAAGATAATCAACATCAACATCAATGGGAACATTGCTTAGAACTGTGTTTCCCAAACTGTGGTTTGTAACCATTAGGTCACAAGTTGATTTTTATTGGGTCAGGAAATGTTTTTGAAACATTAAAAAAACTTTGTAAGCACCTTTGCCCAATTTGCAGATGAAAATTTAGCTGAAATTGTATTCTAAAATGTGGTATGAGGTGATATTCGTACCCTCAAATTAAAATATCACATTTTCTGATTTTCTCTACTACTTGACGTGCCATAGATAAAGCATGAACCCAGTTTCAGCCTTTTGAATTGCCTGGAAATCCCTAACTGTACATCTTGCTCCCTAGTTCAGTCTTCTGTGTGCTCTGGAATGACTGTAAGGGATTGGGGAAACAGTCCTTCAACACCATTTCTAGGGAGAGTTCAGCAAATGCCTATACACACATACTACTGTATATGTAAGGTTTCTAACAGCCTGTGGAGCACAACTGCAAAACCATAGCTATTGGAGCTAAATTCAAGCAGAAGGTATTGTCATTGGAAAGATGTTGGCTGGCTGAAGCAGCCACTTACTGAAGCAATCAAATAAATATACTGCTTGACAGCCTTCTGACTAGGAGTGGTGGGGCATAATTAAAACATTTTTGTGGGACCCCCTGCAAGGTTCCCCCCCCCCGCCCCTGAACAACCAAATGTGACAGTGAGCAGCTGCGGCAAGTCCAGGGATGAACGTGATGAATGTGGAGCAAAGCACTGGGAAAGAGGTAGCACTGACATAATGCCAACTGCTTCTGGAAGGCCCAATTTCGAGCCAATCACCCAGGGGCGAGCAGGAGAACCAAACACAGGTGCTCCACTTGCCAATCCACCCTTGTGAGTTTCAGCTGGAGTGTGAAGTGCAACTAAGTTTGAAATATACCGGCAAAGCTTCTCTACGTTTGCGATATCACTGTGCATTAACCTACGTAGTGGCCTCATCAGAAGAACATACTTTTGAATAGAATTTGGAACAATAAAGATTTTCAGGGTCACAGTTATGCCAGTTCCTGGAAATGTTGTCTAGAGCGCAGTGACCAGAGGCAGATCTACAGGGAGGGCAAAGCTCTAAGTGTTGCAAGAAGCCTTACCCTGTCATGTAAATCCCTCCTCTCCCTTGCAGCTGTAGCCAGTAAGCAATGCTAAGATGTTGCTTTTCCCTGTGAGGATTGGCTAAAACAGTGCAGGAGAGGAGTGATTTCCACTGCAAGGTAAGGCTTCTTGCAAAACTTAAGAGCTTTGCCGTCCCTTAGATCTGCCTCTGGCAGTGACTCTTAACATTTGTATTTATTTGTTGGATACCATTAGATAATATTCAAAGCCAGCCTTAAGCCTATGCTATCAATGTCATGACATCGGGCCCAGTGCCTCAGGGGCCCCCGCACAAAAGGCTTGAGAAGTGTTGCCAAGCCTGGCGCCAAGCTCTTCCCTTCAGAAGGAGGACTGCTGCTTTGCTTCCTGGAACTTGGAGGCTATCAAATTTGCCAGTACAGCATAAATGCGAAGACTGACCTTGTGGATTCAGGTGCAAGGCTTACACAGCTCTTGCAAGACTTGCTGAGCTCTCCCACACAACACACCCACAAGCACCGCCTCTAGAAATTTCAACGCTTGCTGAGGAACAGAGCCCTCTGCAATTAAATGTAAATTGAGAATCTCTCCCTATTTTGCAGCTACACCACAAAGGTGCATTTCAGGTTCCATTCCTTTAAAAATGAGCTCAGTCTCTGCTATTGCTTGCTTGGTTGGTCGCTTGCTCTCTCACATTCATTCTGGACACTGCAGATTATTTGGCTAGGGCTGGGCAGCCCTTTTTTTCTGGGGAAAATTGCTGTTGCTGATTTTCTGCTTAAAACCTGTGCAATCTGGATGGTTGTTCTTTTCTCCCATAAGCATGTGCAGGATCGCAGCCCTGCACAGCTCTAGGGACACCCCCCCAACTTGTTCCCTCCCTCTGTTGTTGTTGCTGTTGTGTTCTTTATTTTAACTGAGCTGTGTGCAGCCCTGCACAGCTCTAGCAACTCCCCCATGCTCCCTCCCTCTGTTATTGTTGCTGTTGTGATATTTATTTTTAGTGGGGTGTGTGTGTTGCCTGAAAACCCCAGACTTAAAAAAAATTGCACTTTAAAAATGTGGCCAATGATTTTTGTGTGTGTGTGGCTTATATGTGTACATGTTGTTTTAAAAATGAGGAGGTGTTTGGATGTTGGTAAATAATAAGAGTAGTATTGTTTTCTTTACTTTCCTGGTGCAATGCATTTTTGACAGTAAGGCAAAAGTAATGAACAAGTTTATATGTTCATTATTTATAAGTTTATGAGTTCTTAATAAATAACTAATAATCACACATATTATAATGACTTTATTTTTACAACTATTAATAACTAACTATTATTAATAATTTTAATAACTGAGGTGCAAAAATGTTTTGCATTGGGCCTGTGGTGTCATTCAAATGATTTAGGAACAGGAACTCACTTTTGATTGGCACTTGTTGGGAACCCGGAACCAGCCACGGAGCCCGTTAGGATCCGGAACACCCGTTCTGGTCCGTTCCCCCTGAATGACATCACTGCATTGGGCCCCACAACTCCTAAGGTCAGCACTGATAATATTTAAAGGAATATACACCAAGGCTGCAATCCAATACATACAGTACTTGTATGGGAGTAAGTCCTATTACATTAGGTGCAACTTACTTCTGAGCAGACCTGCCACTGATTGCACTATAAATTTACTGATTGCACTGTAAGGTTTGAAACTAAAATATTTGTATTACAAGAGTCAGGCCTTTATAACATGAACATATAAAACCTTACGTTTGCAAATTGGGAGGCGAACCCATTCAACTTTGCCAGCTTCCAAAGTACAACGAGAAATGTTTTGACCCACTAATCGATATCTAAAAGGGAAGAGAAGTATAAATGTTTAGACATACGATATGAAGTGTGGGAGAGGATAGCAATACATGATTTTTATTTTCTTGCCATTAGGTTGAGACAAATGAGCCATTAACTTTATTCTGGATTCAGAATTGTTGTCAAAAAAGCTCAAAAAATTCCCTGGTTAAGATGGCACTGTCCTAGGTCTCAAAACATTCACAAATTAGGAATTTCAATTAAGAATAGGCCTCTGTTCAAAACAACATGCTCACTTACATGCTTGTGCTTACTTTTAGCTTTTGCAAAATTTTAAAGAAGTGATCAACTACATTAATCTATACGATGCTTTAGGGTAGGGGACTCAAAATTATGGCCTGGGATTGGCCAGCCGCAAGATTTTATCCCGACTACAGCAACTTGGTTTTTTGTTAAGAGCATTTGCTAATGTTTGACTTTTAGGTTGCATGTAGTCATCATGGTTTGTAATCCGTGATGGACATTTCCTAAATCTGTCCAATTCCTTTTAAAAGGCATCTAATGCCATCACCGTATCCTGTTGCAAGGGGTTCCACAAAAACAGATATACCACCTGGCACTTTGGACAGCCTTCTAATATAAAAGAAAAATACTGCTGTAACAGTGCACATATCCAGGCAGATGCAGAAGTAATCCTGCAATTCCATTTGTGAATAGTTTGCAAAGATAATAACTGGGTGGCACTATAAATAACACCTCCAGAAGCACCTAGAAATATCCATAAACCAGCACAGTGCATCTGACAAAATTTAGCCCTGATTTGTAACAAGGGATACTATTGTAAATAGCTTGTTTTTTTTAACATCAGTTTTTCATGTGTCTCTGACATTACCATTTTGGGAATGTGTTTACAACAACCTCTATACAGCAGTTTTATGCAAAGCTGAGCTATTAAGAGAGGTGACCAACAACTCACCCATGATCACAGGTAAAAGATATTTCAGCACCAACTTGCAAGTTATTTGAGGATATAATTTTGCCATTGTCAAAATCTGGAGGAAGGCAACTTGTTTCTAAAAGAAAAATTAAACCAAGTCTTACTTTGTGATTTAAGAAAAGCAGTGTACATGCTTACATAGGTACTCAGAAAGTAATGCCTCCCAGGTAAAAAAGAAAAAAAAGAAAAAGCAACCTCTTCAGTACACAAAATGACCGGGAAAGAAATAAACATGGTGCTAAAAGCAAATATATCAGTCCTGGACAATATGCAGCTGTTTTTCAATTAACTTCCCTGTTATGGATCCTGGGAAAAGATGCCCAACCTGATGAAGGTGTTATCAAATTACGTAATCAAATACAAATTACAAAATGTAATCAAATTGGTCAAAATGATTACATGTCATTCTGCACTTCCCCCCTCCCCCCACAGGATTTAGGACATTATACTTCTTGCCCATAAATAATTTTCCTGCCAAAGGTATCCCTAGAACAATCCTGCGATGCAGACAAGGATCAGCTTCAGGTTTTTGGTTTAAGTTTTCAAAGCGTGTCATTTCCAGAACGTGTAAAATCAAGGTCCCTGCACTGGCAAACTTTGCAGAAAAGGAAAATCATCAGACATGTCTACTACCCCCTTCTGATCAATATTTTGACAGATACTGGGGGCTGGAAGGTGGGGAAGTGATAAAAACAGAAACCAGATTGTAGACAACATCCAGCCCTTATTCGACGTTGAAGACTTCCAATGCCCACATTGGGGGAGGAGATACTCCTGATGACATCACAATTCCAGTATGTAACCAGCTAATTCAGGAGCTATCTTTCATTACGGTTTATAAGCAGGAACAAATAGAGTTTGCAGTAAATGCTTCCCAATTATATTGTAAGTGTTTAGCCCGTACTATACACCATGGGCCCTTTCATGGATCACTGCCTTGTCATGGCAAAGGGGCTTGAGCAGCTCGATGAAACTGTGAGCTATGCCATGTAGGGTTACCCAAGATGGACAGGTCATAGTAGAGAGTTCTGACTAAATGTGATCCGCTGGAGAAGGAAATGGCAACCCACTCCAGTACCCTTGCCAAGAAAACCCCATGGACTACATTATTAAAAGGCTAAACGATATGACTCTGGAAGATGAGCCCCTCAGGTCAGAAGGTGTCCATTATGCTACTGGGGAAGAGCAGAACACGAGTACTAGTAGCTCCAGAAAGAGTGAAGTAGCTGGGCCAAAACCGGAAGGAAGCTCAGCTGTGGATGTGTCTGGAAGTGAAAAGAAAGTACGATGCTGCAAAGAACAATACTGCATAGGAACCTGGAATGTCAGATCTATGAATCAAGGTAAGCTAGATGTGGTCGAACGCGAGATATCAAGACTGAACATCGACATCATGGGAGTTAGTGATCTGAAATGGACAGGAATGGGAGAATTTAATTCAGATGACCATTACATCTACTATTGTGGGCAGGAATCCTTAGAAGAAATGGAATAGCCTTCATAGTGAACAAGAGAGTGGGAACAGCAGCACTGGGGTATAACCTCAACAACGATAGAATGATTTCAATTCGGATCCAAGGCAAACCTTTCAACATCACAGTAATCCAAGTCTAGGCCCCAACCACTGTGCTGATGAGGAAGAAGTTGACCGTTTCTAGGAAGACCTACAAGATCTTCTAGAATTAACACTCAAAAAAGACGTCCTCCTCATCATAGGGGATTGGAATGCTAAAGTAGGCAGTCAAGAGATAACAGGAATAACAGGCAAGTTTGATCTCGGAGTACAAAATGAAGCAGGGCAAAGACTGATAGAGTTTTGTCAGGAGAACACATTAGTCATAGCAAACACACTTTTCCAGCAACACAAATGGCAACTGTACACATGGACTTCACCAGATGGTCTACATGGAAATCAGATTGATTACATTCTGTGCAGCCAAAGATAGAGAAGTTCTATACAGGCAGTAAAAACAAGACCTGGAGCTGACTGAGGCTCAGATCATGAGCTTTGTATTGCAAAATTCAGGCTTAAACTTAAAAAAGTAGGGAAAACCACTAGGCCCTCCATGTATGACCTAAATCAGATCCCATACGAATATACAGTGGAGGTGACAAATAGATTTAGGGGCTTAGATTTGGTAGACAAAGTGCCTGAAGAACTGTGGATGGAGGTCTGTAACACTGTACAGGAGGCAGCAACTAGAACCATCCCAAAGAGAAAGAAATGCAAGAAGGCAAAGTGGCTATCTGAGGAAGAAAGAAGGGAAGCAAAAAGCAAGGGAGAAAGGGAAAGATATTCCCAACTGAATGGAGATTTCCAGAGAACAGCAAGGAGAGATAGGAAGGCCTTCCTAAATGAGCAATGCAAAGAAATAGAGGAAAACAACAGAATGGGAAAGACTAGAGATCTTTTCAAGAAAATTGGAGATGTCAAAGGACAATTTCGTGCTAAGGTAGGCACAATAAAGAACAAGAATGGCAAGGACCTAACAGAAGCAGATGAGATTAAGAAGAGGTGGCAAGAATACACAGAGGAACTATATAAGGCTGATCTAAATATTCCTGATAACCGCAATGGTGCAGTCACTGAGCTTGAACCTGACATCCTGGAGTGTGAAGTCAAGTGGGCTTTAGAAAGCATCACTAACAATGAAGCTAGTGGAGGTGACAGCATTCCAGTTGAGTTACTCAAAATCTTGAAAGATGATGCTGTCAAAGTGTTGCACTCCATATGCCAGCCAATTTGGAAAACCCAGCAGTGGCCTCAAGACTGGAAAAGATCAGTTTACATTCCAATCCCAAAGAAGGGCAATGCCAAAGATTGTTCAAACTACCGCACCATTGCATCATTTCACATGCTAGCAAGGTGATGCTCAAAATCGTACAAGCTAGGCTTCAGCAGTATGTGAATCGAGAACTACCAGATGTACAAGCTGGTTTCCGAAAAGGCAGAGGAACTAGAGATCAAATTGCCAACATTCGCTGGATCATGGAGAAAGCAAGAATGTTTCAGAAAAACATCTATTTCTGCTTCATTGACTATGCCAAAGCTTTTGATTGTGTAGATCACAACAAACCGTGGCAAGTTCTTGAAGAGATGGGAGTACCAGACCACCTTAACTGTCTTCTGAGAAACCTGTATGCAGAATTGGACATGGAACAACTGCTTGGTTTCAAATTGGGAAAGGAGTACGACAAGGCTGTATACTGTCACCCTGCTTATTTAACTTATATGCAGAGTACATCATGAGAAAGGCTGGGCTGGATGATTCACAAACTGGAATCAAGATTGCTGGGAGAAATATCAACAACCTCAGATATGCAGACGATACCACTCTAATGGCAGAAAGTGAGGAAGACCTTAAGAACCTTCTGATGAGGGTGAAAGAGGGAAGTGCAAAAATTGGCTTGAAGCTCACCATTAAAAAAAACTAAGATCATGGCAACCACTCCCATCACTTCCTGGCAAATAGAAGGGGAGCAAATGGAAGCAGTGACAGACTTTATTTTCCTGGGCTCCAAGATCACTGCAGATGGTGACTGCAGCCATGAAATTAAAAGACATTTACTTCTTGGGAGGAGAGCTATGGCGAACCTAAACAACTTAATAAAAAGCTGAGACATCATCGTGCCAACAAAGGTTTGCATAGTCAAAGCTATGGTTTTCCCATTAGCAATGTATGGATGTGAGAGCTGGACCATAAGAAAGGCATAGCGCTGAAGAATATATGTTTTTGAATTATGGTGTTGAAGAAGACTCTTGAGAGTCCCCTGGACTGCAAGGAGATCCAATCAGGCAATCCTACAGTAAATCAAGCCTCATTGCTCCCTGGAAGGACAAATACTAAAACTGAAGCTCACATACTTTGGCCATCTCATGAGAAGAGAGGACTCTTTAGAGAAAACCCTCATGCTGGGAAAGATTGAAGGCAAAAGGAGAAGGGGGTAGCAGAGGATGAGATGGTTAGATAGTGTCACTGAAGCAATGAACGTGAAATTTGGTGAACTCCGGAAGCTAGTGAGGACAGGGGGGCCTGGCATGCTGTGGTCCATGGGGTCGCGAAGAGTCGGACACGACTTAGCGACTGAACAACAACAACATACACCATGGGCTATTCAAGATGAAGACAGTTATTGCTCATAGGGATGAAAATCAAAGCTAGATGAACAAGACTTGAGCTTGTGCTTGAATGAATGAGCAACAGAAATTATGTTCAGAAGAGTCTGATGTCCGTAGAGGTCTTCTGAAGGGACAGAGTTATGTTATAAACATCCTCCTTTTCTCACAGTCCACGTTTGCTATGTCTGATTTCTGGCTTTGGTTTTCTAGGAGAATGAAGGACCTTGCTCTGGAAGGGTGACATCATGCTGAACTCTTAGGAGAGGTCATACTAATTAAGGGCCAACAAGGGGAAGAAAAGCTATAGCAACCTTACTTGAGGACACACAGTCAGGGGAGAGAACCAGACTGTGAGGGCTATCTGGGACTGAAGATTTGGTGAATCACAGAATACTGTATATTTGTAAAAACCCAATTGAAAAATGAAGGTTTAGACTAGACTTGGTCTAGAATGAAGGTTTAGACACAGGGAAAGGAGGGGTATAAATTATTCAAATAAATAAAGCAATACAAAGAGATAGTTAATGCAACCTATTAACTGTTTATGTGCATACGGACAACTGAACATTCTGCACACACACAGACACACAGACCAAAAATCCCACCCCTTAAAAAAAAAGATAGCTGTCAAAGAAAAAGATTCTTTGCTTATTTTTCTTCATCATCAGGAACAGTAATCTGTTTTCGAAGGTAGGTGGAGGAAATGAATACAACATTCAGTTGAGTGACACAGGGACATTTCTTACAAACTTTAAATCACTGCTCTGCTATTAAACCAAAAACCAAAACAGGCTGTGTTAATTTTCAACCAAATCTACAGCAGATAAAGAAACAGCAAAGGGAAGGAAGAATTCAGTTACCAGCTCTTTCTCCAGCTCTTTGTGGAGCCCCACCTTCTCTACTGGCATGATGCACTGGAACAGAAAAAAGAAGTTTGATTTTACTACAGAGCGTTGCTGATGATCTCTTGCACATCAGGGAAAAGGGGAAGTTGTTTTCTGAATACAGCACACAAAATCATACGCTACCTGCTCCAAGTAAGCCTCTACCGTCTCCAGCTTGGATATAGTTCCTGCTTCCTATAGTTGCAGCATATGAAACAAATATGATAGGATAATGCATTGAGCCTTACGGAAAACAAAACTGAACCACAGGTGCACTTTAACTTGCAAGTAGGTGATCGGTCCTTAGCTCTGACTGAAGGTGAAGGGGAACACAAGGCAAACAGAATCCAATCCAGACTCAATCTAATTAACATGGAGCTCAACAAATGCTTGAGAAAGTGGTTTCCACATCATAGTATAAAGCAGTGGTTCCCAACGTGGGGGTCGAGACCCCCAAGGGGGTCATGAATCAATTTTCAGGAGACCACAAAGAGCTTGAGGCAGCCATCTTAAAAAGCTGGGCACCATCATCTTGGAAGCTTCATTGTGGCCAAGAGGATCCTCAATTAAACTGTCCCTTCCTTAATGCTTGAGGCTGTGAGGGAAATTAGCTTTTATATTTGCTAAGGGCTCATCTTGGTGTATGCATGTGATGAAGTATCTCCCAGGTCTCTTTCTGAGCAGGCATGTCACACCTTCCATGTGCATGCCTAGGTGGGTCTCAACACATGGGGAACATAAATACTTTGAAGATTATCTAATATTTGGCTTTATCACCTTGATCAGCAATGGCATAGAGAAGCTACAATATTCTGTTACAATGTTTTTCTCAGTGCTGAACCATTCACTGAACTCAAAATTCAAATGTCACTTTTTCAAAAAAGAAAAGAAAACTGATTTATAAAAATCAATGACTTCCTGCTTAATGATCTCTCTTCTGGCCCTAGGTCCTAGGGGAGGTCCTGAAAGGTTGCCATACCTAAAAAGAGGGTCCCAATACAAAAAAGGTTCGGAACTACTGGTATAATGGATAAAAACAAAGACTGAGAAACTGGTAAAGTGAAACTTCATTTTTTAAAGTCTTGTAAAGAAGGTGGGTCCCAGCTGATAAGGAAAAGCATTGAGCTTTATGGAAATTGAAACTAAGCCAAATGTGCATTACTTGCAAGTAGGTGATCAGGCTTTAACTCTTATGGAAGAACAGGTGAAGGGGAACAGGACCTGCTCCACCACGGCACAGTCCATGAAGAGCATGCCCATCCCCTTGCTTTCTTCATAAGCCACTCCCATAATGAACTTCTGTTGTTAACCTTACAATTTATTCAGAAACAAAACTAAATGTAGAACATACTAATTCAAAGTTTTATACATGACAAAGGAGAGGGCTATTTGTAATAAGCATTCCATGTTGCCCTCTCAACAGATAAAAGGTTTGTGCATTTATGTAAATGGTTTCTATCCCTCTTTTCCTTAGACCAAGGCACAGAACATGGCTTACAAAAGGAATACGATAATTTAAAAAATTTCAGTGTAACTGTAGCGCGCTGGGTTCAGGTCCTCCAGCCCCGAGGCTGCCGTCTGTTGGTTGGTCTAGGGATTGGACTGGCCAAGGCCTTTCCTCTGAGGTGAGGGCAGGCAGGCAAGAGTTGCCCACTCCTGTCAGACAGAGTAGCCCCAGTCAGGCTAGGGGGAAGGGGGTTCACCCTGCTTCTTCTCCCCACCACAGCCTAGGAGCTATAGTTCATGGGCAGGCAAGCTTCTAGCCTCACCTGCTGCCTCCAATTCAGCTTTCCCATCACCAACTACTCTGGGTCTTAAAGGAGAGCTCCGCCCCTGGTGCCTCTGCCCCTTCCTAGTTCCTGCAGGACTAGACTTTGAAATCCACTTGGTTTGCATCCCTGCAGTTACAATTAAATGATCCCTGTAATCAATGATGCACTAATACACCTAATGAATAAAAGTTTCCAAAATTTTGAGAAATATTCAATTACTTTTCTTTACTTCCACACATTTTGGGGGGAATGTTGCTGGGTTTATTCACATATTACTCTGTGGAACATAATCCAAATACAGCTGAAGTTTTAGGCATCAGCCTGAAACAGTCAAGAGGTGATTCCCACCTCTATTGTCATTCAGATAAAAAATAAGCTATTCAAAGATTCAAGCTGGTTTCTTTCTCAACACTGCTAAACTGATAAAACAATCCTAGACATTCCTAGGACTAATTTAATCAAGTATAAGTCCAGCCTTGTTTTGCTGCCGGAATGCTGGGTGGGACATCCGGGTGATCTACAGCCCGCCCGTTGCATTCCGGAGCGTTACGCCATTTGCATAATGTATGCAAGCGGCATAATTGTTTACACAAACGGCGTAACGCTCCAGAACGCAATGGGCGGGCTGTCGATCACCCGGATGTCCCACCCAGCGTTCCGGCAGCATAACACCGCTGAGTAAGTCCCAGTGAGTTCAGTTGGGCTTACTCCCAGGAAAGTGTGCATTGGATCAAAGAGATATCCCCTCCTTGAGGATTCTATGACACCCCATCAAAGCCTGGTATCTGAGGTGATGTACCCCCTTCCCCCCTTAGTATGCCACTGAGGTGATCCAACATTCACAGGGTAATCAGAGGTCAAAGAGGCACCCCCTCTGCCAAAGAACCGGAAGAGCAAGACTTGTGTATTCAGTTTAAAAAATGTATTAGGGGGGATTTTTATGCACAAGACCCATTTTTGAGTATGAGATGGCACTATAAAGGTTAGTACCATGGATAGTTCTAAAAAACAGACTGTATCTAGCCTATGCTAGATGCTCTTTCACACCACTATTTCAGATATATGGAAACACCATGAAATTTTTCAAAAATATTTTTTCCCTTTAGAGGTTCCCTAAAAATGCTGCAATCATGCAACATTGAAAGTGTTGGTGCAAACATGCCTTTGGTAGAAGATGGATAAGACTACTACTAATCATTGGAATGATTAGTAGTAGACATAATTCACTGTATCTATGCTCATGCTCAATTTTATTTTTTTCTTTGGCTATAGAGTATTTTTATGTATTAGAAACCTCATATTCTAAGAATATACAGTATATCCCCAAGAACATATGTCTAATAAAGTGCTTTCCCTTTTTTCTTTTGCTTATTTTTCTTCATCATCAGGAACAATAATCTGTTTTCAAAGGCAGATGGAAGAAATGAAATACAGTTTTCAACTGAATGACAGCCACACTTTTGTACATACTTAAAATCACTGCTCAGTTATTAAACCAAAATAGGCTGTCATAACTTTCAACCAAATCTACAGTATATAGATTTAACTGAAAGCTGCAATGGGAAGGAAGAATTCAGTTACCAGCTGTTTCTCCAGCTTTTTCTGGAGCCCCCACTTCTCCACGGGCATGATGAAAGAATGGAATGGAAAAAGTAGCTTGCTTTAACCAGAGTGTTGCTTTTGATTTCTACACATCAGGGAAAAAGGGAAGGTGTTTTCTGAAGACCACACACAAAATCATACTTTACCTGCACCAAGTAAACCTTCACTGTGCCCAGCTTGGATACCTAGCAAAGAATGCAAAGAATGCTTGAACACCATTTCTGCTTCCTAGAGTTGCAGTATATGATAGAACTATGATAGGAAAATACATTGAGCCTTACAGGAAACGAAACTGAACACACATTTACTTGCAAGTAGGTGATCAGTCCTTAGCATTTATTGAAGGTGAAGGGGAACACAAGGCCACTGGAATGGTCCCAAATTCAATGGAGCTCAACAAATGCTCCAGAAGGTGGTACCCCCACCAAAGTACAAAAGATAAAAGCAAAGACTTCAGAGGCTGGTAAAATAAAACTTTGTTTTTTTAAGGGCCCAATTCTGTCCAACTTTCCAGTGCCAGTGCAACCACACTGCAGCACCAAGGAAAGGGAACAAACATTCCCTAACCTGGAGGAGGCCTCCCTGACTGTCCCCTTTACGCAGGATGCAGCACGTACCCCATTGGAACGGCTGCACCAGTGCTGGGAAGTTTGATAGAATTGGGCCCTTATACAGCTAGGTGTATTCCAACTGCCAAGGAAAATGCAGTGAGCCTTATAGAAAGTGCAACTAAGTGAAATGTGCACATTTACTTGAATGGGTGACTGGGTCTTAGCTCTTATTGAAGGACAAGTAAAGAGGTACAGGACTTGCTCCAGCATGGCACAGTCCATGAGGAGCATGCCCACCACCTTCCTTTGTCAATAAGCAGCTCCCTTTCAAGGATTCAAATTCTGCTGTTAGCCCTGTGATGTAGTCAGAAACAAAACTACATGTAAAAAATATTAATTCAAAGTTTATCACATGGCAAATAAGAGGGCTATTTGAAATAAGCATTTGTTGTCCTCTTAACATATATAAGGTTTGTGCATTTATTGAAAAGGTTTCTATACCTCAGTTTTCCCTAGATTAGGGCGCCCAAGGAGGCTTACAACAGGAATAGAGTAATTTACAGTTACTAAAAAAAAAAATCAACAATTCTATATCCAGGTGTTATTTTGATGGGAAGTTTCACCCTTTTATTTAAACTCAAAGCAGTACAAAAAGACAAAGAAGGAAAATACAATCTAAACATCCACCCTTTTTGGTTACCTGCTGAAGCGCCCTTTACTTTCCATTTATGTGATGGTGGCTGTATTGGAAAAGGTGGAAGATACCCCCAGGAGTTACGGAATGGTATCAGCAGTGGCCTCTTGTCCATATCAGTCAGGGATTACAGAGTTAACCCCAAAGTCTTTGCCTGCAGCAGGAACACAGCTGCAGGCTGATGAGGGCTCTGGCTACGAAGGGAGATTGGCACAGGTAGAAAAGGGTGTGGCTGATGAGCTAGAGCCTGCCTCAGTATAATTTGGAGGCAGGAGCTGCAGTAAGTTAGCACCGGGTAGGTGCTGGATGGACGTATCATTAAAGGAAGGGTGATTAGCACTGAGTAGGTGTAGGAGATGGACGGACTAACTGATGGACTGTTGGATTGTTGGACTGGATAAAGGAAGGACTGGACAAGGAGGAAGATAAGGTTGTTGTGGGAGACTATTGGGAGTTATTGTGTGGCCGCCAAGCCCCTGGAACCACCGACTGGAAGAAGCGGGAGGGCCAGTGTAGCCGAGCAGGTAAGCTGACTGCCTTTTTTTGGTGGTGGGGTTTTGTGGTGCCTAGGTGGACCAAGACTCTGGAGGAGGCTCTGTATAACCTCAGGCAAGCCAGTGATGAGGGCAGTCTGGAGGAGGCTGGCCAGCCAGTGAAACTGCTGGAAGAGGGGAGGACCAGTGGGTGAAGGAACCCTCTCTCCCTTGCCTATCTCTGAGGCTGTTAAAGGGGAAACTAGTCAGCCTAGTGTGGGCATTGGGGCCCTCGGGGAGGTCCAGCAGGGAGTTTCTGGCAGAACAGTGGCGGCATCAGCAGCTGCAACAGTAGCAAGGAAAGGAGGCTCACCAAGAGGCTTCCCTCCCTCCATGGCCCTTGGAAGTCTGCGCTGAAGTGTTCCAAGCACCAGGGGCACCTAGACTGCTTTCCCAGGGTACTAGAGTCAATAACGTCCCCAGCACTGTATTGAATCTTTATTTTTAATAACACAAGGTATGGTTGGGTACAGAATAACTAGGGATAGTGCAGTTGCCACATTCCAGAGCCAAAGGATGCTTCTTGGAAAGGTTTTCATTCCTTGTTGCTACCAGGTCAGGTAAGTGGGAAGGCAATGGAGGGAAGGAGTCAGGGGCTTGAGGCTGGGAAGCCCTTTGGAAACTCCTCTCCCAATTGTGACACTGGAGTATGATGGGGTTCAAAATGTGGAATTCCCACAGGAAATAGATGATCACTTTTCAGACATTTAGGGAAAAATATTCTGGTTAGACAAGCCCAGAAGGTTTGTCCATCACTATCAATATTTTCTATTACTAATTGTCTGATCTTCTGTAACCCATACATACAAATTCTTATTACTGAGGGTAGCAGTTAGCATGCAAAATTAAAGTAGTGTATGCAACTCATTTTGTATTTTAGTGATTTCATTCTACAATTGGCTGTGGTTTAATACTGGTACTCCAAATGACTTATTAAGGAGTAACCCCCCAAATTACATCTTCAAATTGGATGAAAATCACCACTTAATATTTTTGGCTTGCAAGGGAGGCACTTAAGGCAGCTCACAATGTATCTACTTACAGATTTATACTCTACTTTTTGATCAGTTTAGTATCTGACAACCCATCTGTCTGCTACTTTCTAACTAGATCATATTAATCATGAAGTGCATGGGTGGAAAGGATAGGTGGATTGTCCTGATTTCCCAAAGTATTCGGTCTGCAGGATCTGAAAGTCATGCACAGAAAAAGTACCTCGTGGTGCATTCAAGCTGGCATCAGTAATAGTGGTAGGATGTTGTACTGGAAGAGAAAGAAGGAAAAAGGAATACGATGACTTTAAGAGACTTCTAGAGAGGCATAATGTTTAATCTGGAACTCAAGTGTTGGGAAAAATGTCTAATCATAGTAAGACTTACCAAAGAGACATCTTGGAACAGAAGAATGCTAGTTACTGTCATTTCTACATTTAATAAGCCCATCCCTGACACTGTATATCATCATTGAAGTTCATCATCAGGGAATGGCCAGGTGAGTATGAAAGGTGAGATGAACTTATGCTTCCATATGAAATTTAGCATTGAGCCCTGAAATACATTTCATAGTCTTCACCATCAATGGGCCCAGTGCCAGAAGGCGTGATATAAAGGATCAGGGCCTAGTCTAGGATCCTAAATTAATCAGGCCAAATATCCACTGAAATGGTTGGTTATTCCTTCCGGGTAAAAGTGTAGAGGATTAGAACATGAGACACTGTAGTCACCTTTTCTGGATTAGCTTTGAAAACTTTCATCTAACTAACCTCATTCTAAAGTTATTTGCAGTTTCAATGTTTTACTGATTGCTGAGTATTGTCGTAAAAAATAAACTTTTGGAACGTGCACATGAATATTCTAACCAATAACCCAGTATTGGATGGATACAAGTCATTTTGTATTTGTCATTATTTCAGCGCCAGCATATTCGCCGACACAAATCCAAGCAGACCTATTGAGGCTGATTGAGTCAGGTGTGGGTGTTAGGATTCAGCCAGGACTTCTGTGGCCTATTTTCTGTCCGATCCATCTCCTGGTCCGCTGTTCCCAAACCCAAAAACAGCCCCTCCCGAACCCTGGATTATCCTCCTGCCACACTATCCAACACCCCCCCCCCAATGCCAGCCTGCCCTGGCTGGCATGAACATACCCTATGGCTATATTTAGTTTCTGGCAGCCAGTGCACAACATTGTGCTGACTCCAGAGTAGTTGGAAATAGTTTTATGGCATGTTCATGACATTTCTGGACTGGTGCAAGGGACTTGCCCTAAGCAAAGACCTTCTCGGAATTGCATGCTTAGGGCCCAATCCTGAGCCCCACAGTGCTGGCGGTATGAGCTTAACCAATTGCTGGTGTGTGAACCAGTCACCGGCGTTGTGCCGGTCCTGGGCAGGGTGGGAGGGGCTAAATAGTCAGCACTGAGGCAAGGAGATCCATCAACTGGCCTAAGCCCTTACCTGGGAGAAAGGTTCCCCCTGTCTGAAGAGCCTCCTGTGCTTGCCCAGCACCAGTAGGATGCAGTGGAAGCCGCTTTGCTACCGCTACTCTTACAGGCACACAGGCAGCTCAGGATTGGGCTGCCCACCTCTTGGAAAAGTTCCATTGAGATATATGGAGGCATCACAGGAGCAATGCCCTCAGTCAAGGGCACACTTATTGGACAACTGGGAAGAATTTTCCTCTCCAAAAGTGATGCACGATCAAAGCACTTTACCATATTTCAAGGGAAATACTTAACTTCAATTACCTTTGCATTCTGGTAACTGTGAATCCCACTGTCCATCTACACCATTTTTGGCAATTCTGCAAGTAAGAGTCTCGTTTCCAATGAGAGAAAATCCGCGATCACACACATATGTAATCTTGGAGCTGTACCCATAAACAGCTTTGTGACCACCAGATTTCCTACCATGCACAATGTCTGGAGGTGAAAAACAAGAAATGCCTGGGGAAGATAATCAACAATAACATTAATGGGAACATTGCTTAGAACAATGTTTCCCAAACCATGGGTTGGGACCCACCAGTGGGTTGTGAGGTGATTTTTGGTGGGTTGCAAAAAGGTTTTGAAACATTTCAAAAAACTTTGTAAGCACCCTGAGCCCAATTAGCAGAAGAAAATTGTTAGTTGAAATTGTGTTCTAATATGTGGTATGAGGTTATTTTCATATCCTCAAATTAAAATATCACATTTTCTCTACTAATTGGCTTGCCAGAGATAAAGCGTTAACCCAGTTTCAGCCTTTTGAATGGCCTGGAAATCCCTAACTGTACATCTTGCTTTCTAGTTCAGTCTTCTGTGTGCTCTGGAATGACTGTAAGGGTTTGGGGAAACACCATTTCTAGGGAGACTTACACACACATATAAGGGATGTGGTGGCGCTGCAGGTTAAACCACTGAGCTGAGTTTGTTGAACGAAAGGTTGGCTGTTCAAGACCATGCGACAGAGTGACTCCGTTTCTTGTCCCAGCTCCTGCCAACCTAGCAGTTCGAAAGCATGTAAAAATATGATTAGATAAATAGGTACCACTTTGGTGGGAAGGTAACGACATTCCGTGCACATTTGGTCACGGCACCAAATGACCACGGAAGCTTGTCCTCGGACAAACGCCGGCTCTTTGGCTTAGGAACAGAGATGAGCACCACCCCCTACAGTCAGTCACAACTAGACCATCTGGTCGTGGGGAAACCTTTACCTTTTACCTTTTTACACACAAATACATATAGTATTTGTCTCGAGGAGCCTTGGGAGCCCTGATCATTATAAATTTATTATTATAAATAAATAAATAAACAAACAAACAGTATTCCTTTCTAGATCTCTTTTTTTGTTTAGTGCATCACGATAGACGGAGTCTATCAAAGTGGGTCCCGGTACTAAAAAGATTGAGAACCATTGGCTTTATAATATAACTGTGAAACCATATACTGTATATTGGAGCTATACTTAAGGTAAAGGTTTCCCCACGACCGAATGGTCTAGTCGTGACCGACTGTAGGGGGCGGTGCTCATCTCCATTTCAAAGCCTGTAGAGCCAGCGTTTTGTCCGAGGACAAGTTTCCATGGTCATGTGGCCGGCAAGACTATACGCCGTAGCGCATGGAACGCCGTGACCTTCCCACTGAAGTGGTCTCTATTTATCTACTTGCATTTAGGTGCTTTCGAACTGCTAGGTTGGCAGGAGCTGGGACAAGCAACAGGAGCTCACTCCGTCACGCAGTCTTGAACTCCCAACCTTGTGGTCGAAAGCCCAGCAACAGCGGATTAACTCGCTGCACCACCACAGGCAGAAGGTATTGTCACTGGAAAGGTGTTAGCTGACTGAAGCAGTCAGTTTCTGAATCAGTCATGTAAATATACTGCTTGACAGTCTTCTGCCACAGGATTGACTCCTGCAGACCCCCTACTGAATAACCAACCACAGCAATGAGCAGCTGCGGAGTTTCCAGGGCCGATGGTGCTGCTTGCAGGGCAAGACACTGGGAAATAGGTGGTGCTGACATGCTGATGTCACCACCAACTGCTTCCGGAAGGCCCAATTTCGAGCCAATCAAACCCAGGGGTGGGAGGTAGGGCCCTCACACAGACACTCCTCTTGCAGTTCCAGCCTTGTGAGTGAAAGCTAGAGTCAGGTGCCAAACTGCTGCAGCAGGGCCTGATTCAGTAAAATCAGTCCAAAGACCTGACCCTGTTCTGCAACTAACCAAAAGAACTGAATTTGGTCCTCTAAGCCCAGAACAATTAAAGAGATATGGAATGTTCATATCAAAGTGTTCCTCCTGCCTGATCTCCTACAAGCACAACAATTCAAATACACTAGGAAATACATTTTCCCCACTTCATCTGCTCCTGAAGGGCTAATGAACTCAGATAGATGAAAGCAGAAGACCAAAATTGAGGAGACCTTGTGGGGCATTAGGGGAAGCAACTGGCTAAACTATAGAATATTAGTTAAAGAAGGGAATACCGAAGTGCCCCAGTATCCACGGTTTCAGTTATCCACAGCTTCCATGGATATTGGGACTCCTATCAAAAAGATAGGGGAACATGAAACAAATCTCTTTTTTTACCTTGTTGCTTCAAAACCACTGGTTCCCCTATCGTTAAAAAGGTGTTCCCAGTATCAACGGTTTCAGGTATACATGGTGGAGTGCGGAACAGAACCCTAGTGTATACCAGGGCATGCCTGTATTCATGTTAAATGGGCCAAAAGGAGAGCTCAGTGGTCTCAATATTATCCCACAACCTAGGGCTTGAAACCAAAACCTGGACCCTGCTGTAGGATCAGCAGCAATTAGTATTCAGAAGCATAATACCTCAGAATCTGGAGGTAGGTAAATCAGTTTGTATTTATGTTTTTGCAGAAATAAGGGATGCAAGAGAAAACAGCTACTTTCACTAAAACAAGGAACTTTAGAGCAATGATTCCCAAAATCCTCTGAAGGAGTTCGGAGCCGCATAAGTCTTGATGGGGGCGGGAAAAATGTAGCAACAAGATCCCCAGGATCATGCTGTTGCTGTGGCCAGAAGGGCTTTTTTAACACCCCATGCAGAGATGGCTTTCAGTGGTTGTGGGGAGCCCCCCCCAGGGTCCCCTAAGCTTTAAAAACAGGTGTAAAGTGCTATTGCAACCCACTTCCAGGTTGCAATCATGAAACTGGAAGTTGGTCATGATCGCATTTCATACCTGTTCTAAGGCTTGGGGAGTAGGCCATCCCCCAGAGGCCAAGGCTACAAGGGGTAAGTGTTTAAAAAAGCCCTACCTGACCACAGCAGCAGTGCAATCCTACAGATTGAGTTGCTGCCTTCCCCCTCTCTCCACCCCTTAAAGGGGCATACAACAGTGCTTCCCATGGTGGTGGGTCACAACCCATCAAGTTGGGAACTACTGCTGTAGATAGTTCCTTTAAGAAAGCTTGAAACTAAAATATTTGTATTACAAGAGTCAGGCCTTTATAACTTGAAATGAACATATAAAATCTTACGTTTGCAAGTGGGGAGACGAATCCATCCAACTTTGCCGGCTTCAAAAGTACAACGAGAAGTGTTGCGACCCAGTAATCGATATCTAAAGCAAAAGAGAAGTGTAAATGTTTATACATGTGATATGAAGGGTGTGAGATTATAGCAATAAATGATTTTAATTTTCTTGACATTAGGTTGATACAAATGAACCATTAATTCAATTTGGGATGTCAAAAAAGCTCAAAAAATGGCCTGGTAAAAATGGCATTGTCTTAGGTCACAAAGCATTCATAAATTCGGAATTTCAAAATCCATTAAGAATACACCTCTATCCAAAACTTACCTGCCAGTGCTTTTGATTTAAGAAGAGCAAAATCAAAAGAAAAGTGATGAAGCAAAGTACATTAACCGATACCGTGCTTTAGGGTAGGGGTCTCCAAACTAGGGCCCCGGAGCCACATCCAGCCCACCACAAGATTTTATTCAGACTGCAGGAACATGGTTTTTGGGTCAGAACATTTGTTAACGTTTTATATTTGTTGTTGCATATAGTCATCATGGCTTATAACCTGTGAGGGACGTTTTCTAAATTGGTTCTATTCTCTTGTAAAGACATCTAGTGCTGTCACCACATCTTGTGGCAAGGAATTCCACAACAGAAACACCACCTGGCACTTTGGACAGCCCCTTATATAGATGGAAAATTCTGCTGGCAGGTATCACATATCCTGGCAGGTGCAGAAATAGTGCTGCAATTCTGTTTGTGAATGGTTTGCAAAGGTAACAACTGGGTGGCACTACAAATAACACTCTAGAAGTATCCGTAAGCCATGTAATGTAAAGCAATGCTCCTCCTTTTCCTAACAAGCCACTCGTCCCCTATTGTGAGATAATCCAACATCTTTTTAGCCAAATCAAACCAGTTGACAGACCATATCTTCTACAAGAAGACCATCATCTCAGTTTCTGTCCTTGAAGTTTTACTACTGATTGACATTAAGGCAAAAAATGGTGAAACACTTCAGTAGACTCCAGCATGCCAAAGGTGAAACACCTACATGTGAAACACCTTCCAGCAACTGAGACAGTGCTGCAAAGTAGGAAATTGAAAATCCCACCTCTGCCATGAACTCAGTAAGTGGTCTCACATAAGCATCTCCTCAGCTGCAAACCGAAGCCGTGGATTTCTAGAAGGGTGCAAAATACAAAGTTTTGCAGGAGCCTGAGCTCTTGGATAAAGCGGCTCCTCCCCTTTGCCCTCAGAGCCATTCACTGCGCAGAGAACAAAGCCTCTGGATCAGCTCTCTGAGAGGCAAACGGCTCAAAAGGCAAAGGGAAGGGCTGCTTTAAACTTTTGACCCCCCTCTAGGGTTGCCACTGAACCGAGTTTACTAGAACTAACTTACCTTACAGGGTCTTTATAAGGACAACACCAAGATAAATATGTAAAACTGTCAGAGTAGGAACAGTCCCACGGTGCCAAGTATGCAGCAGGCACAGTTCCCAGGGAGCGAAGCAGTGGATAGTTTGAGCCAAGACAGACGAGGCAGAGACAGCAACAATTCCTTCACCAAGTCTATTTACAGTTCAGCAGGCTTATGCAGCATAATACAGCTCCTCACAACAGACATCAAACAACACACTGCCATAAGGCCCCGTGTACTCTTATACCCAGGCTGGCCAATCAGAGACTTGTTGCTCCACAGTCTCATGCCTAATTAGCCACACCCAATTGCACCTGGGACTCTCTCTGCCTGCAGTCACTCCTGCACCTGGGATCACTCAGTTCTTTTCCCCTTTAACACAGGCCCTCGTGCTGATATGGTCAAGCCACACACAAACAGGCCTCAGCATTATGGCTTCCTTTGTGCGATCCAACCTGTAACTCCACCTTAGGTATGGGCCACTCTGTATGCTTACAAACACTGTATAAAGGTTGAATATTATCCAGAACATTTTGAGGACAGGAAGGCCCTACAACACAGGATATCTGACAAAATTTAGCCTTCATTTGTAGCAAGGTCTAAAAAGGTAAAGGTTTCTCCACGACCGAATGGTCTAGTTGTGACCAACAGTAGGGGGCGGTGCTCATCTCCGTTTCTAAGCCCGTTTCTAAGTTGGCGTTTGTCCGAGGACAAGCTTCCATAGTCATGTGGACGGTATGACTATACACCGTGGCGCACAGAACGCTGTTACCTCCCCACCGAAGTGGTATCTATTTATCTACTCGCATTTTTTATGTGCTTTCAAACTGCTAGGTTGGCAGGAGCTGGGACAAGCAACGGGAGCTCACTCTGTTGCATTGTCTCAAACTCCCAACCTTCCGGTCAGAAAGCCCAGCAGAAACGGTTTAACCCACAGCACCACCACGTCACTACTACAGCAAGGTATACTGCAGTGTATATCTTTCATTTTTAACATCAGCTCTTCCTGAGTCTCTGAAATTACCATATTGGGGAGGCATGTACCGCAACCTCCATACAGCAGTTTTATGCTATTAAGACAGGTGACCAACAACTCACCCACGATCACAGGTAAAAGATATTTCAACACCAACATGCAACTTTGTTGAAGATACGATTTTGCCATTGTTGAGATCTGGAGGAGGACATTTTGTTTCTAAAAGAAAAATTAAACCAAGTTTTACATCATGATTAAGAAAGGAAGTGAATATGGTTACGTAAGTACTCAGAAAGTAATGCCTCCTAGGTAAAAACGAAAAAGGGGAGCAACCTGTTCTATTCATTTGGCCACAAAATGTTTGGGAAAGGGATAAATACAGTGGAAAAAGCAGATACTCCTTCACAATGTAGAGCTGTTTTGCATTTCACTTCGATTTTCTGGGTCCAAGGGAATGGATGCCCAACCTGATGCAGATGTTATCAAATTATGTATTCAATTCCAAATTACAAATATTAATCAAATTGGTCAAAATCACTACATTTTATTCTGCACTTGCTCCCACAGAATTCAGAGCATTATATTTCTTGCCCATACATAAATTCTCTTGCCAAAACTATCACTAGAACGATCCTGTGATGCAGAGAGGGTGGAGGTTTAAGTTTTAGTTTTCAAAGCGTGTTATTTCAAAAATGTGTAAATCACACCCAAGTTAAATGAGAGGTCCCTGCCCTGGCAAACACTGCAGGATAGGAGAAGCATCAGACACGTCTACGTCCCCTTTCAGATCAATATTTTGACAGATACTGGGGGCTGGAAGGCAGCGAAATGAGAAAGAGGGAAACCAGATTGTAGACAAAATCCAGCCCTTATTCCAAGTAGAAGACTTCCAGTGCCCAGATTTGGGTACGGTGCTATTCCTGATGAAATCAACACTGCAGTATTGTAAATAGCTAACTCAGCAGCTATCTTCCATCAACGTTTTGTTCCTACAATGCACCATGTACTAGACACATAAGAAAGACAGTTCTTGCTCATAGGGACAAAAAGCAAAGTTAGATGAACAAGATCCCAATCTAGCCCGGCTCCTGTAGGAGCAATGGTAACAAAATGACTGCATCCCGCGAGATCTACAGCAACCACTGGGGTCTCCTCAGGGGAAGGTGACCCCCAGGGAAAGGACCACCCCCACAATGGGAGCCATTGAGAGTCTGCTGGCTCCCTGTTGAGCTGCTTGGCTCAAGGCGGGGCATATGATCTAGAGGTGGAAGCAACCGACGGGTACCACCCACTGCAAGGGACTTTTCCTTCCCTCCTGCTGCCCAATTCTGCCACCAGGGCGAAACGCGCACTCTCCCAATTCCCGCGGGACCGGGCCGAGGATGAGGGGTGGGGTCTCCTTTACTTAAGGGCAGCCCGCACCTGTGATGAGGCCAGTCGGAGCGAGAGCAAGGGATGACACGGAGGCGGTATCCATGCATCTCTTTGAACACTTCTCGGAGCAGATAGGAGAAAAAGAGTGCAGCAACTTCCTGCCCCTGCATCGGCCAGCACAAGCTCTGAGGCTCGCCCGGTTGCTTTTCTAAGTAGGTGAAATGCCTGACACCTCCTCGCCCTTCAGCCCAGCCAACTGCCTCGCAGCAGTTATGGAAGGCCTCCCTCCGGGGGCTGGGGCCCTCGGCCTGGGTGCCTCAGAATTAATAATTCTATCTTACCGCTTCATGGATCACTGCCTTGTTGTGGCGAAGGGGCTTGAGTAGCTCAATGAAGCTGTGAGCTATGCCATGTAGGGTTACCCAAGATGGACAGGTCATAGTAGAGAGTTCTGACTAAACGTGGTACGCTGGAGAAGGAAATGGCAACCCACTCCAGTACCCTTGCCAAGAAAACCCCATGGATTACAGAACAGAAAGGCTAAACGATATGACACTGGAAGATGAGACCCTCAGGTCGGAAGGTGTCCATTATGCTACTGGGAAAGAACAGAACATGAGTACTAGTAGCTCCAGAAAGAGTGAAGTAGCTGGGCCAAAACCGGAAGGAAGCTCAACTGTGGATGTGTCTGGAAGTGAAAGGAAAGTATGATGCTGCAAAGAACAATACTGCATAGGAACCTGGAACGTCAGATCTATGAATCAAGGTAAGCTAGATGAGGTCAAACACGAGATGTCAAGACTGAACATCGACATCATGGGAATTAATGAACTAAAAGGGACAGGAATGGGAGAATTTAATTCAGATGACCATTATATCTACTATTGTGGGCAGGAATCCTTAGAAGAAATGGGAGTAGCTTTCATAGTGAACAAAAGAGTGGGAACAGCAGTACTGGGGTATAACCTCAACAATGACAGAATGATTTCAATTCGACTCCAAGACAAACTTTTCAACATCACAATAGTCCAGGTCTATGCCCCAATCACTGATGCTGAAGAGGAAGAAGTTGACCATTTCTATGAAGATCTAGAACACCTTCTAGAATTAACACCAAAAAAAGATGTCCTCCTCATCAGAGGGGATTGGATTGCTAAAATAGGCAGTCAAGAGGTAATAGGAATAACAGGCAAGTTTGGTCTTGGACTACAAAATGAAGCAGGGCAAAGACTAATATAATAGAGTTTTGTCAGGAGAACACTTTCGTCACAGCAAACACCCTCTTCCAACAACACAAGCGGCGACTCTACACATGGACTTCACCAGATGGTCTACACCGAAATCAGATGGATTACATTCTTTGCAGCCAAAGATGGAGCTCTATACAGGCAGTAAAAACAGGGCCTGGAGCTGACTGTGGTTCAGATCATGAGCTTCGTATTGCAAAATTCAGGCTTAAACTGAAAAAAGTAGACCACCTTATCTGCCTTCTGAGAAACCTGTATGCGGGTCAGGAAGCAACAGTTAGAACCGGACATGGAACAACCGATTGGTTTAAAATTGGGAAAGGAGTACGACAAGGCTGTTTACTGTCACCCTGCTTATTTAAGTTATATGCAAGTACATCATGAGGAAGGCTGGGCTGGATGATTCACAAGCTGGAATCAAGATTGCTGGGAGAACTATCAACAACCTCAGATATGCAGATGATACCACCCTAATGGCAGAAAGGGAGGAAGACCTAAAGAACCTTCTGATGAGGGTGAAAGGGGAAAGTGCCAAAATTGGCTTGAAGCTCAACATTAGAAAAACTAAGATCATGGCAACCACTCCCATCACTTCCTGGCAAATAGAAGGGGAAAAATGGAAGCAATGACAGAGTTTATTTTCCTGGGCTCCAAGACCCTAACCCTAACCTAGGCAACTTAATAAAAAGCTGAGACATCACCCTGCCAACAAAGGTTCGCATAGTCAAAGCTATGGTTTTTCCAATAGAAATGTTTGGCTATGAGAGCTGGACCATAAGGAAGGCAGAGCGCTGAAGAACAGATGCTTTTGAATTATGGTGTTGGAGAAGACTCTTGAGAGTCCCCTGGACTGCAAGGAGATCCAATCGGGCAATCCTACAGTATTGCTCCCTGGAAGGACAAATACTAAAGCTGAAGCTCACATACTTTGGCCATCTTATGAGAAGAGAGGACTCTTTAGAGAAAACGTTCAAGCTGGGAAAGATTGAAGGCAAAAGGAGAAGGGGGCGGCAGAGATGGTTAGATAGTGTCACCGAAGCAATGAACATGAAATTTGGCGGACTCCAGAAGCTAGTGGAAGACAGGGGAGCCTGGCATGCTGTGGTCCATGGGGTCGCGAAGAGTCGGACATGACTTAGTGACTGAACAACAACAAATAATTCGATCTTAATACTCCTGCCCACATACACTACTTAAGTGCTGAGAAGACAGTGTAGCTCACCACTATCCTAAAATAAATCAGTTACTGAGTTTCTGCTATAATAACGAACAAAACTGGGTCACTGAGTTGGAGAAAATAGATGTGTCTTTAATCATGCTGTCATTGGCCCTCCCAGTTCTTGCTTTCCCCCCTGTAAATAGCATGTGCTGGGCTCCTGTTCTGGGTCACTGCCATGGTGCAAGGAACTTGAACTTCATGGTCCCAAACCCTGATAAGGCATTCTGAGGCCCAGCGAAGCCCTGCAAAGCCACCCCAATCCTCCAGTAACCTTCCAGATGCATGTGCTCCTCCTGTCGCATTTGTAGGACCTGCGGGCCCAAATCAGTGGATGTTAATATCAGTGGATTTCAGTATCCACAGGGGTTCGGGCCACATTTACATGTTTTCTATGTGTACTTATTGCAGCTAGAATAAACTGCTCAAAGCACTGGAACGGTTGGCCATAGGGTGTAACAGTTGTCTTATGGGCTTGGTTTCTTGTTCAGATAGGGATAAGTACGACTACTAGCAGATGCGATTCAGTGTCTATGGTGATGCTCAACTGTATTTTTTCTTTGGCTAAAGAGTGTTTTTATTTATTAGAAAACTGATATACTAAGAATACACACACACACACACACACACACACACACACACACACACACACACGTATACATTACAAATAGATAAATAAGGCTACTTATTAACTGCATATGTGCATGCAGATGACGGACCACTTGACAAGAAAACCAACAATACCATCCCCTTAGCTGTCCCAAAAAAACCTTATTTGCCTATTTTTCTTCATCACCTAGAATGGTAACCTGTTTTCAGAGGAAGGTGGAAGAAATGAATACAACTTTGAATTGGAACTGAACTTTGAAAGGTCACAACTGTGAACTTTGAACACAGGGACATTTCTGTACAAACTGTAAATCATTGCTCAGCTATTAAACCAAAAACCAAAACAGGCTGCCTTAATCATCCAAATCTACAGCATATAAAGAAATTGCAAAGGGAAGGAAGAACGCAGTTACCAGCTCTTTCTCCAGCACTTTGTGGAGCCCCACCTTCTCTACTGGCATGATACACTGGAACAGAAAAAAATAGCTCGATTTTACCACAAAGTGTTGCTGTGGTACATCAGAGAAAAGGCAAAGATATTTTCTGAATACTGCACACAAAATCATACTCTACCTGATCCAAGTAAGCCTCCACTCTCTCCAGCTTGGATATAGTTCCTGCTTCCTTCAGTTGGAGCATATGATAGAAATATGATAGGAAAATGCATTGAGCCACAATAGTGTTGCTATGGATTTCCTGCTCATCAGGGGAAAGGGTTTTTTTTTTTAATACTGCACACAAAATCATACTCTACCTGATCCAAGTAAGCCTCCACTCTCTGCAGCTTGGATATAATTCCTGCTTCCTTCAGTTGGAACATATGATAGAAATATGATAGGAAAATGCATTGAGCCACAATAGTGTTGCTATGGATTTCCTGCTCATCAGGGAAAGGGTTGTTTTTTTTAATACTGCATACAAAATCATACTCTACCTGCACCAAGAAAGCCTTCATTGTGTCCAGCTTGTATACCTATCAAAGAATGCAAAGAATGCTTTCCCAGGGTACCTTTGTCTAATAAGGTGCCCAGAATCCAGGATACTGCTGCATTCCAGAGATAAAATACAATTTTTGGAAAGGTTTAATTCCTAGTTGCTGGAAGGTCAGGTAAGAGGGAGGCAATGTAGGCAAGGACTCAGGGGCTTAAGGATGGGATGGTCTTTGGAAACTCTTTTCCACTTCCAATTATGCCACTGGAGTATGATGGGGGTTTTGAAATGTGGAGAAAATAAATTAGCTGCTGTCAGACATTTAGGAAAACTATTTGGGCTAGTCATGCCCATTAGGTTTGCCCATTCTAAAATGTGTTAAGGATTGCACATTCTGTATTACTAATTGTCTGATCTTTCCAATCAATATGTAAAAATCCTTATTACTGACGGTAACTGTTAGCATGCAAACCTAAAGTAGTGTACGGCACCTCATTTTTTATTTTAGTGATTTTATTCTACAATGGGCTTCGGTTTAATATTGGTACTGCAAATGACCTATCAGGAAGGGGCAACCCCCAAAATTAGATCTACAAATGGGATGAAAATCACCACTTAATATTTTTGGCTTGCAAAGGAGGCAGTTCCCAACGTATCCACCAACTGATTTATACTCTACTTTTTTTATCAATCTGATAGCGACTTCAAACCATATGTCTTTTGCTTTCTAACTAGCTTGTATCAATCATGAAGCGCATGGATGCAAACGACAGGTGGGTTAGTCTAAACTCCCAAAGTATTCTATCTGCAGGATCTGAAAGACATGCACAGTAAAATTACCTGATGGTGCAGCCAGGTTAGCTGTAGTAGAATTGATGTAATCTTCTTCTGGAAGAGAAAGAAGAAAAAAGGAACATGATACAATGAGCCCAATGACTGAAGATGTGATATAAAGGAACAGGGCATTAATTTAATCAGGCCAAATGTCCACCGCAATTGGTAGTTATTCCTTCTGAGTACAAATGTAGAGGATCAGAGCATTAGATCCTGAAGTCATCGTTCCTGGATTAGCTTTGACAATTTTCATCTAATTAATCTTATTCTAAAGTTATTTGGAGTTTCCAAGTTTTACTGATTGTTGAACCTTAACGTTGTCATAAAAAATAACTTTTGCAACATACATATGAAAATTCTAACCAGTAACCTAGTACTGGTTGGATGCAGATCATTATGTATTTGTAATTATTTTGGCCTATAAACTAATTGTAGTAATTAATTATCTGGTACTGCTATCCCAAAGAAACATTCAAAATAGATTTAATGCATTACACGATACATGCCTACCTTGAAGTATATCTCATTAAAACCAAACCCAATAAGCAAGCCATGAAACTTTACAGATGTTGCTTTCAATGAGACTTCAAATGAACTAAAGGTAATCATGACAGAACAATAGGATTTCCCATAAGATGGCTCCATTTAACAAGCAGTGCATTAGGAGGCAACTCTTCCCCACACCCAACATTGCTATTTAGTTCATGGGAAGCCCAATCCTAACTTGCGTGGAAAAGGCAAGTCCACTAGCCTGCACTGTGAACAGAGCAAGCTGGTGCCAGGGGAGGTGTAAGTTGGAGTAAGGGGATGTTTTCCTGTGTTGTTCAGCAGGCACCCATACGTCTGCACCAGCAAATTCACCAGCACAAATTTGAGTGACCCTTGTAAGGCTGATCAGGTTGGGAGTGGGGGTTAGGATTTGGCCTGTGCTGCTGTGGCTGGTCTCATCTCCTTATGTGCCCAATCCACCTCCTGGTCAGCCATCTGCCACCCAAAAACAGCCCCTCCCCTCCCATGGAATGCCCTCTCACCACCCTACCCAACCCACCATTACAGTCTGTCACAAACATACCCCTTGTCCTCTGGGAATTGGTGCACATCCTTGCGCTGACTCCAGAGTAGTTGTGAACATGCTTTATGGCACACTAGCTTTTTGTGACCCTGCGTTGCCCAGGGGCAGAAATTATCCCCAGGCTCTATTAGGAGGAGGAATGTGTTTGTTCTGCAGTGCACCCCCACCTCTGGGGGCGTAAGGGGGGCCCTACCCCCACAGTATATCTGTCCAGATCGTAAGGAATAAGTGCACCACGTGTGGTGCACATCGTTCCAGGCGTTCCAGAGTAATGGTGGAACAGACCCACAAATATACAAACCTCCCTCAACAGTATGACATAGTGCGATGCATATATAGACATATAGAACTCGTCCCTGAAATAAAAGTATTGATGACCTGGAACCCCAAACGCACACTATCACTGTGAAATGAATGAGGAAACAGGGACACAGTCAACTAAGAGAGCAATCTGAAGGTCCCACTTACTGTCCGCAGGTCCTGTAGCAGGACAGCCCTGATGTATGAGAAACAGGCAGAGGTGGCCAGTTAGCTCCCTGGACATAGGCCCCTCTCAGATCCGACTGGGTGCTGGAACTCCCTGGATCCTGCTCTTTCCACCCTGGGCCAGTCAGGCAACGCAGGCAAAGCATTTAGTTTCGCTTTCTGTTCTGCCTCTGTCTGGTAGCTGAGCTGCTGCAGAATCGTCTGTGACCATAGGGTGGCAGCAGACCTGTAGCCCAATGCAATCCCCTTGGTTCCTGACGATCCGGGCCCCCTCCCTGGAAAACGGGGGGCTGTAGAGGGGTCTGACCCCCGCAGTGATTCCTTCCAGGCTGCAAGGTACGTGTGTGCCAAGTTTCGTGGCCGTGGGTCAAGGGACGGAGACGTGTATAAGGAACATACTTACACACACACACACACACGTCCGTTTTTATATATATAGATTAGTGACAATCCTGGGCTGGTGCAAGGGATTTGACCCAGCCAAAGTCCTTCTCTGGATTGAGCCCTTAGTCTCTTTCACATGCCCCAATGAGATGTATAGAGGTGTCACAGGAGCAATGCTCTCAGTCAAGGGCACCCTAACTGGACAACTGGGAAGGATTTTCTTCTCCAAACCTGATACTCAATAATAACACTTTACCATATTGCAAGGGAAATACTTATCTTCCATTACCTTTGCATTCTGGTGTCTGTGAATTCCACTGTCCATCTACACCATTTGCAGCAACTTTGCAGGTAAGAGTCTCGTTTCCAACGAGAGAAAATCCTTGATCACACACATAAGTAATCTTGGAGCCGTACAGATAAGCAGTTTTGTGACCACCGAATTTCCTACCATGTATAACCTCAGGAGGGGAAAAACATTTAATGCCTGGGGATGACAATCAAATACAGCATTAATTAGAACATAATTGCGAAACCATACCTATTGGAGCTATAGTCAGACAGAAGGTATCGTCACTGGAAAGATGTTAGCTGGCTGAAGCAGTAAATTGCTGAATCAACCAAGTAAATATACTGCTTGACAGCCTTCTGCCACAGAGCCGGCCCCAGGAGTGGCAGGACCAAATCTAAAACATTTTGGTGCCCCCCACAGCCCCCCCCCACTAAACAACTAAATACAGCAATGAGCAGCTGAGGCGAGTCCAGGGCTGATGATGCTGCGTGTGGAGTATGGCACCTGGAAATAGATGGTGCTAACATGATAATCCCATTGCCAACTGCTTCCAGAAGGCCCAGTTTCTAGCCCATCAAACTAGGGGTGGGTGGGAGGACCAAACACAGGCACGCTGCTTGCCACTCCAGCCTCACGAATTTCAGCTGCAGTGTGAAGTGCCGGCTGTTGCAGTGAGGCCACATTACATGCAGGGCCTGATTCAGTAAAGTTGGCTCCATCGCCCTAAGGTCAACCTTGCTTTGCAACTAACCAGAAGTAAACTTGCTCATCTAATGCCAGAGAAATTAAAGAGTTGGAATGTTCATACCAAAGTACTCCTCCTGCCAGATCCTATATAAGCAAAGTAATTCAAATATTCTGGGAAATATATTTTCCCTCCTTCATCTGCTCCTGAAGGGCTACCCATCCCCTGGTAGGCGAAAACCGAAGAGCAAGATTGAGGAGACATTGTGGTTAGCCCAATAGGGGTTAGACATTGGGGGCATGAGAGGAAGCAGCTGGTCAAGCATAAATAAAGAAGAGAATATTCATGTTAAATGGGCCAAATGGAGAGCTCAGTGATCCCCATGTTAGCCCCACAGACTAGGATTTGAAAGCAAAACCCAGTCCTTCTTTAGTATCAGCAGCAACGAGAAGCAGAATGCCTCAGAACCTGGAGGCTTCATTTTGGCACTGTGGTTTGTAACTCATCATCCTGGAATGGGACCAATTACCTTTTCAGGTTAGCCAAGATAGTGCCCACTGTTAACACCGTAATTCATAAATTAATTCTGCATGGAAGGACTCTTGTTTGTTCTGACAGAGGCAGTGGCGCCAACTTACTTTTGAAATCGTGGGTGCCCGTGGCCACGCCCCGTCATCTCCCGAACCCAGGACGCGCTATCGTGACTGCGATTGCCCGCACTGGCCTCGGGAAGGGGTCTGCCAGCTTGACAGCCAACTCTCCCATGACCAGGCCACACTACCGCAGCCACAATTGCACGTCCTGGGCTTGGGAGGGGGTCTTCTGGTTTGACAGCCGCAACTCCCGAGACCGGGACATGCTATCACAGCCGCGATCACGTGTCCCTGGCTCAGGAGAGGTGGCTGTCAAGCCAGCAGAACCCCTCCCAAGCCTGGGACGCATTACCGCGGCCGCTATTGTGCGTCCTGGTCTTGGGAGGGGGTCTGCCGGCTTGACAGCCGCTTCTCCCGAGACCGGGACACCCTACCAGGGCTGTGATTGTGCGTCCCTGGCTCGGGAGAGGCGGCCGCGATTCCGCGTCCCGGTCTCGGGAGAGGGTCTGCCGGCTTGACAACTGCCTCTCCCGAGCCCGGGATGCGCTACCGCGGCCGCAATTGCACATTCCGGTCTCGGGAGAGATGGCTGTTAAGCGGGCAGAACCCCTCCCGAGCCCAGGACGTGCTGCCGCAGCCGCAATTGCACATCCCGGTCTTGGGAGGGGGTCTGCCGGCTTAAGAGCGACCTCTCCCGAGACTGGGATGCACTACAGCAACCGCAATTGCACGCCCCAGCCTCAGGAGGGGGTCTGCCAGCTTGACAGCCGCCTCTCCTGAGCCCAGGAGGCGCTACCGCGGCCGCAATTGTGTGTCCTGGTCTCGGCAGGATGTCTGCCGGTTTGACAGCCGCTTCTCATGAGACCAGGACACACTACCGCAGCAGCCGGCAGCCACCTCTCCCGAGCTCGGGACACACTACTGTGGCCATGATTGCATGCCCCGCCCTTGGGAAGGGGTCTGCGGGGCCGACAGCCGCCTCTCCCGAGATTGGGACACGCAATCACCGCAGCGATCGCGCATCCCAGTCTCAGGAGATGGTGCTCATGCCACTGATTTGCATGGGTGCTGGCTGCCGGGGGGGGGGCTGGCGTTAGCAAAACCCCGCACCCCCTCTGTTGGCTCCCATGGACAGAGGCATAACAAGGGCAAAGCCTGATGGGCAATAGACTTGGGCACTACACTAACGGGATGGACCCTCCTGCTGGCAAGCAGGCAGGCAGGTAGAAGAGAAAGCAGATACAGGGCCCAATCCAATTCAACTTTCCAGCACCAATGCAGCCATACCAACAGGGTGTGTGCCATGTTCTGCAGTGGGGGGCAGTCATGGAGGCAGCCTTGTCATAAGGGAACATCTGTTACCACAGGGCTACATCAGTACTAGAAAGTTGGATAAGATTAGGCCCATAGTTTCTGTACTTAGACCTGTCAGTTTTATAGTCTATGTTTCCAGAGGCGTCACAATGATGGTGCGGCCCTAGGTGTGGAACTCAGAGGAGTACAGAACAGCTCAGGGAAAGCACAATCACTAAATGTGCCTTTGACCCTCGCTGCAATGTCAGCAACAAGCAAAGCTTGACAGCTAGAGGGCACTTCACCCGGCTTCTGATTGACTTGAAATTGAAGCACTCCAGAAGCAGGTGAGGTTGAAACCATGATGTAATCAGCTCACCACCACCGTACCTTTGAGTGCTGCACTTTGTGCCTGCATACCAGGCACAATCAATCCGCTTTGCAGGTTTGCAATGTAAAGGAAAAACATCTCAGTGTCTGCAATATCAAAGTTCATGAACCTTCATAATAGGCTCATCAGAAGAATATATATTTGAACAGAATTGGGAACAGTAAAGATTTGCAGGATCACAGTGTGACCATTTGTATTTACTTATTAGAAAGATTTAGATCATATTTACATGAATATAAACCAAGGCATACAATACTTTTAAGAGAGTATGCCCTAGTATATTGGATGCAGCTTACTTGCCAAGGATTGCACTGTAAACCAGTATGTATTTATATTTATTGGTTTGCAGGAATAATGAATTAAAGAAACAACTGATGGAGATCCACAGTGACTCTCACAGGCAGAGCAATCCTAGAGGGTGTGTAGTGCTGATGCAACGTTGTTGCATCAGCGCTATATCATTAGCGCTGATGCAGGGGCACTAAGCAGCACCCCCGCATTGGTGCGAGGGAGGCTCCATCCCGTTTTGGGATGGGGATTGGTGGAAGGGAGGCGGGTTAGGAGCAGGACATGGGCGGGTTCAGGATTTAGCCATATGGCCGAATCCTATACCCGCTCAAGAGGCTGTGCAGCCCGCAGGTCTTCTGTGCATGGTCCGCACAGTCGGGCCACAGAGTCTCCTCGGATCTGCGCCTGCTGTTTAGGAGCTCTCAAGCTGATGTTACAAGTAATGTCGGCTTCAGAGCTTTAGCACCAACATACTGGGGCAGGGGCAGATCCAGGGGCAGATCCAGGGAGCGCATAGGGAAGGCTGGAGCCTCCCCTACAGTAAGGGAGCGAATGCATTCACTCCCTTACCATAAGGGAGGCTCCAGCCTCCACTATATTGCGTTGGATTTGGAAGTGGCCGGCCAGGCTTGCCAATCCAGCACAGTATAGGATTACGCTCTTAAACAAGGCACAGTAGAGTATTCCTGTAAGAAAACTTGAAACTACAACATTTGGACTATGAAAGTCAGGGGTTTATATCTTAAAAAGAACATATAAAATCTTACGTTTGCAAGTTGGGAGAGGAATCCATTCAGCTCTGCCAGCTTCCAAAGTACAATGAGAACTGTTTTGACCCACTAGTCGATATCTAAAGCAAAAGAGAAGTGTAAATGTTTAGACATATGATATGCAGACTGTGAATAGATAGCAATACATGATTTTTGTTTTCTTGCCATTAGATGGATACAAACAAACCATTAACTTTATTTGGGATTCAGAATTGCTATAAAAAAAGATCAGAAAATGCCCTGGTTAACAAGGCACTGTCTTAGGTCACAGCATTCATAAATTTGGCATTTCAAAGTCCATTAAGGATAGACCTTTATCCAAAACAATATGCTTCCTTAACTGCCAGTGCTTATTTTTGTATTTGGTTTTAGAAGAGCAAAATCAAAAGTGACAAAGTGAAGTACATGAACCCATACCATGTTTTAGGGTAGGGGTCTCCAGTGTTATGCACGAGTCTTGAAATTTGAGTTGAGTCAATTCAGAAGTCTCCACCCCCTCATGAATTGAATGGTGCATGAGTTCTAGCATGCGACCATGGTGACTCCACTCTGGAATTTCACAAGTTATTTTCATGAGTCACAAGTGTCTTCATGGCAAGCAGCATGGTGGGTTAGGCTCACATGCGCGCACAACTACAAATGGTCAAAAATGGGAGGTGCTGGGAGCAGTCAGAGTTATAGTTTCACACTTAACATTAACATTCTGGCAGGCCAGTGATGCGCTATTGACAGAACAAAATATACTCAGAAAGAAAGGAAATAAAATAGCCCTGGGCAGCTGGCCATTCACTGAGAGTGCTTGTTGTTCCCTCCCCTCCCTCCCCAGGGGAAGAGGATCAGGATTGAAAGAATTGTGCAGCACACTGCAGCCTACGATGTGTACTGGCCATGCCCTGCAGACAGGATGAAAAACTGATATGAGCACATACCCTCCCCTCCACATGCCACCCCACCCCACCCTGCCTGTTCTTCTGTCTGGAAAGAACAAGCAAAGAAACAAAATGACGGTTGCTCGTGGCAACTTTGTGGCGCCTTCCACATCTCTGAAAGAATTCTTTCTGATTCAGCAACAAGTAATGAAGTGCGTGAATTGATTTGAACTGCTGACTCATTGTGAGTCAGTGCCCAAATTAGCGAGTCAGAGTGAGAGTTAATGACATTTGTGACTTGATTCAGATGAAAGTCAGGCCAAAATATCAAAATTTGAGTTAAAGTCATTAGTTTTTTCCCCCAACACTGGGGGTCTCAAAACTATGGCCCAGAAGCCACATCTGGTTCACCAGAACATTTTATTGTGACACAGCAACTTGTTTTTTTGGTCAAAGCATTTGCTAATGTTTAACATTTGTGGTTGCATACAGCCATCACGGCGTGTAACCTGTGATAGACATTTCCTAAATCAGCACAATATCATGTGGCAAGGAGTTCCATTACAACAGAAACACTACCTGGCACTCTGGACACCTCCTTATATAGATGGAAAATACTGCTGGCAGGTATCACATATCCTAGCAGGTGCAGAAATAGTGCTGCAATTCTGTTTGTGAATGGTTTGCAAAGATAACAACTGGGTGGCACTACAAATAACACCTCAAGAAGTACCTAGAAATATCCACAGACTAGCACATTACATCTGACCAAATTTAGCCTTCATTTCTAACAAGGGATACTATAATATATAGCTTGCTTTTTAACAGCTCTTCCTACGTCTCTAAAATTACTGTTTTGGGGATGAGTGTACCACAACCTCTGAACAGCAGTTTATGCAAAGCTCAGCTATTAAGACAGGGGACCAACAACTCACCCGTGATCACAGGCAAAAGATATTTGAGAACCAATTCGCAAGTCCGTCGAGGATATAACCTTGCCATGGTCAAAATCTAGAGGAAAACATCTTGTTTCTAAAAGAAAAATAAATATTTTAAATAAATAATTTAAAAATTATGATATAAAATAGGAAGTGAACATGGTTAAAAAGGTTCTCTGAAAAGAATGCCTCCTAGGTAAGGAAAGAAAAGCTCTTCAGTTCTATTAATTTGGCCACAAAATGTCTGGGAAAGGGATAAACGCAGCACGAAAAGCAGATATATCAGTCCTGGACAATATACAGCTGTTTTGCATTTCACTTTGATTTTTTGGGTCCAGGAAAAAGACCCTCAACAGGACTCAGATGTTATCAACTCACATATTCAATTACAAATCTTAATCAAATTGGTCAAAATTATTATATTTTATTCTGCACTTTCCCCCACAGAATTTAGAGCATTGCACGTAGCCCATACATAGATTCTCCTGCCAAAACTAACAATCCTGTGATGCGGACAAGATGGAGGTTCAGGCTTTGGTTTAAGTTTTCAAAGTGTGTTATTTAAAGAATGTGTAAATCAAACCTGTGTTAAACAAGAGGTTTCTGCACTGGCAAACTTTGCAGGATAGGAGAAGCATCAGACACATCTACTTCTCCCTCCCAAGTAATATTTTGACAGAAACGGGGGACTGGAAGGCAGGAAAGTGACCAAGGCAGAAACCAGGTTGTAGACAACATCCAGCCCTTATTCCAAGTTGAAGACTTCCAGTGCCCCAAAATGGCTACTGCTGCATCCTGTGGGATGCATGGCAGCTGCTGGAGTCTCCTCAGGGGAATTCCCAGGGAAAGCTCTGGCCCCACTATGGGACTCTTTTGATGGCGGAGAATTGAGCAGCCCTGGAAGAGTGCACATATCTGGAAGGTAATTGGAGGACCAGGGAGGCTGCTCAGGGCTTCCTCAGGTCTCTGAATGCACTATAAGAGTTTGGGACTATGAAGATTAAGTCCCCTGCACCATGGCTGTGACCCAGAACAGGAGCCCTACACATGCTGTTTGGGGGGGGGGGGAAGCAAGCACTGGGAGGGTTTTTTAATCATGATTAAAGTCACATCATTTTTTTCCAGTTCAATGACCCAGTTTTGCTTGTTATTATAGCAGAAATTCAGTAACTGATTTATTAATTATTAGAATAGTGGTGAGTTACAGGGTCTTCTCTGCACTGTAAATAGTACATGCGGTAACAGTTATGATTCACAATGTCTATGCTGATGCTCAATTTTCTTTTTCTCTTGGGCTATAGAGTATTTTTCTTTTGCATTTGAAACCTCATATTCTAAGATTGTATCTCTTACTAAAAAAAAAAAAGACAGCTGTCCAAGAAAGAGCATCTTTGCCTATTTTTCATCTTTAGGAATGGTAATCTATTTTGAAAGATAGGTAGAAGAAATGAATATGACTTTCAATTGAGTGACACAGGGACATTTCTGCACAAACTTTAAATTACTGCTCAGCTATTAAACAGGAGTCTCTGGCCTAGGGGCCAAATGCAGCCCTCGGAGAGCCTCTATCCAGCGTGCGGCAAGCCTCTGGTCTCCTACGAGCCTCTGACCATCCTGACCTTGCTTACTTTCCCTCCTGACCTCCTTACTCCAGCACATTTAAGTAAGCTGCTTGTGGGGTGGGGGAATGCGAGTCCATTAAAGTGTGTGCTATATTTCTGTGGTGTGTGTTAGTGCTTGGAGTAATCCTGGAATTTTGAGGCCATACATTCATTCACCTAGGTTCCTTTTTTAATGTATTTATTTAAATTTTGTTTAAATGTATTTATTTATTTTTCCAGCCCTCGACACTGTGCCAGATATTTGATGCGGCCCTCTGGAGACCCCTGTATTAAACCAAAAACCAAAATAGTCTGACTGCCAGTGGGGAAGATATGGCGGATATTACTTCGTTGATTGCTCTGTTGTCAGTAGATTGTGTCTGATGGATTTAATCAAGCCTCTCTTGGCTGAAAAGGATATGTGGTGAAATAAACCCACAAGATTTCAAGGTCGCTCCTGTCCTAGCTCCCCAGACAGGAGGATCTGAGGATCCGAGGCAGTTTGAGGGAAAGAAGAAGGACTGTGAATTGGCTCAACTATCAGACGAATCCATAAGCCAAGTCTATTCCCCCAGCTTTGTTTTATTTAGCGCAATCCTATATTGCGCTGGAATGGCGAGGCCGACCAGCCATCGCCATATCCTAGGGCAATATATAATAGGTGAGGCTGGAGCTTACCCACGGCAAGGGAGGATGCGCTCCCTTAACATAGGGGAGGCTCCAGCCTCCCCTATGAGCTCTTCAGATCTGTGCCCACTAAAGAGCAGGCACAGATCCGAGGAGACCGCGTGGCCCGCATCCTTAAGCGGACAAGCTTAAGATGTGGCCATATGGCCACCCGTATACGCATGGCATACATATGGTTGTATGGCCACGTCCAGCCCCCCCCGCCTCCCTCCTTCCCTCCAATCCCTGTGCCACTTCGGCACGGAGCCTCCCTCGCGCCAACCTATCAGTCAAAGACTGATGGATGAAGATTTAGAACTAGCAGAAATGGGCAAACTTACAATTTTAATTAAGGAGAAGTCAGTAGAGTCATGTATAAAAAACTGGAAGCCACTTTTTTGCAGGAGAAAGAAAAATTATATAATGGTTTGTGGATTTGAAGAATAAGAAGTAAATGATCGGTAAAGGGAGACAGGTTATTTCAAGAATGGTTGAAAGAGACTTTTAACATATACTGTGAAAAAGTCACTTTGTCTTTATCATTGCAGTAATATATAGAAAATTCTATATGTCTAAATGTTAACTTTTTGCAATTTCTTTGTGTGTGTTTTATGGGTGGATGAGGTTGTGTGGATCCGTGTCCTGGAGTGCTTCAAAATTTCGTTGTACGTTCATGTATAATGACAATAAAGTATCTTGTATCTTTTACTGGGTGTGGAAGATGAACATTTGGACAAAAAAAATTAAACTTTATTTTTATATATGACAAGTGTAGAGAGAATACATTAAGCACAACACCTAACGGAAAAATACCAAAATAACCTCTGATTGAAGGATGGAGGATAAAAGTTTTGGACTTTGCCGAAATGGGTAAACTTAAAATTTTACTTAAAGAGAAGTCAGTAAATCTTTTCACAAACAATTGGAATCCACTTATTGACTCTTTGCGTATGAGAGAGGACAATGATTTAATGATATGCATATTTCTTGAATAGAATTAATGGAAATAGATTAAAGTAACTGTAATGGGGGAATTAACTGGATAGTATAAGAAGGTCTCTGGGGGATTGGGATGGAGACTACCTTCGTCACCTTGGTGGATGACCTGGGCCGGGGAATGGAAAGGGGGAGTGGGTTCCGTTGGTCCTGCTGGACCTCTTAGCCGTCTTCAACACCATTGACCATGGTGTCCTTCTGGGTTGGTTGGCTGAGATGGGGCTTAAAGACACCATTTTGGGGTGGCTCTGCTCCTTCTTGGCTGACAGCTCTCAGAAAGCGGTGCTGGGGGATGCTAGCTTGTTGTCATGGCCTCTTAGGCTTCGGTGCCACAAGGTTCCATTCTATCCCTCATACTATTCAACATCTACATGAAGCCACCGGAAAAGGTCATCTGGAGGTTTGGGATATTCTGATGACACCCAGCTCTAACTACTCTTTTTTCCAAAATCCAAGGGGGAAGCTGAGGTCCTGGATCATTGTCTGGAGACAGATGTAGGCTGGATGCAGGCGAACAAGCTGAAATTAAATCCTGATGAGATAAAGGTTCTCCTGGTCTGGAAATTCCATGACTTGGGTGTTGGACTATTGCCCTGCTCTGAATACAGTTGCACTCTCTCTAAAGAAGAAAATCCACAGCTTGAGGCTCTCCTGGATCCACAGCTGCTCCTAAAATAAAAGGTGGTGGCTGTGGCTAGGGGAGCCTTTTTTCAGATTCAGCTGATTCACCAGCTGCGACCATACCTGGGTTGTTCAGACCTGGCCATGATGGCCCATGCCTTTGTGACATCTAGATTAGATTACTGCAACATGCTCTACACGGGGCTGGCTCTGAAGATGGTTTTGAAAACAGCCCGGGTGGTTGCTGGAGCATATCGGTTTGACTCAACAGGACCACTGCTTACTGTAACTACACTGGCTGCCAATTTGTTTCAAAGTTTTGTCTTTTAAATACCTTTACAGCTAAATACCAATGCATTTGAGGGTGCTTCATCCATCCTCCATCAGGAGGGGCCCTGCTGACAATGCCACCACTACTTGAGGTGAGGGGGCAGTGGCTAGGAATAGGGCCTTTTGGTGGCGGCTCCTGCAATTCCCTTCCCAATCAACTAAAAATGGCTCCCTCTCTGGAGACCTTTCAGCAGGGCCTCAAGACCTTTCTTTTTCAGGCGATTGAATGATTGGTTGGCTGGCATTGTTTAATATTGTTGATCCTGGTTCCTTGTTTTAATGATGTTTTAATGTTTATTGCTGTTTTAGTGTTTTTATGGAAATATTGTAAGCCACCTTGAATCCCCTTCATTGTGGGAGAAGGCAGGGTAGACATCTTTTGAGTAACAATAATATTAATAGAGCTATATGTACAGTAAGTAGGATACAGTGCTTCACTCATGCTGTAATTTAGGAAGTTTCTTTATATGGTTGATTTTTTTATAGTCAAATAAAATAAAAAGGGGGGAAACAGGCTGCTTCAATTTTCAGTCAAATCTATAGCATATAAAGAAGCAGCAATGGGAAGGAAGACTTCAGTTACCTGCTCTCTCTCCAGCTGTTTCTGGAGCCCCACCTTCTCCACTGGCCTGATGCCCTGGAACGCAGAAAAAAGGCTTAATTTTAGCACAGAGTGTTGCTATTGATTTCCTGCATATCAGGAAAAATGGAAAGATGTTTTATGAATATCGCACACAAAAATCATACTCTACCTGCTCCAAGAAAGCCTTCACCACCTCCAGCTTGGATATAATTC
>JAJKFI010000052.1:8723885-8758009 GCA_029204185.1 Lerista edwardsae | reverse complement strand
CCGCACACAAAAATCATACTCTACCTGCTCCAAGAAAGCCTTCACCATCTCCAGCTTGGATATAATTCTTGCTTCCTACAAGTTGCAACGTAAGATAGAAATACGATAGGAAAATGCATTGAGCTGTATAGAAAGCGACACTGACAGTGCAATCCTAAGGAGTGTGCAGCATTGATGCAACGGGGTTGCATTGGCACTGTGCACTTAGCACCGATGCGGGGCAGCACCCCCATGTCAGCGCTACAGGCAGCGCTGGTCCCATTGTGCCAGCACTGCATCTCCTTGGCCATCGCCAAAGCCGGCCTGCGCAAGGGACCCACCATGTTGGGATGGGGGAGGGCGGTTCTGGGCGGGATGTTGGCAGGACAGCAGGCAGGCCACGCAGCCCCGATTCAGGCCACACTGTCTCCTCGGATCTGCGCCTGCTGTTTAGCAGTTGCAGATCTGAGTAGCATAGCAGGGAGGCTGGAGACTCCCCCTACGGTAAGGGCACGAACCTTGTCGCGGGGAGGCTCCAGTGTCCCATATACTGCACTGGATTTGGGGCAGACCCGCCAGCTTCGCTAATCCAGTGCACTATTCTCTCATAAGAAAGAATATGCACTCTTAGCCACATGTGAACTGTAGAATTCCAGAGATAAATTCTTGGAAAGGTTTTTATTCCTTGTTGCTACCAAGTCAGGGGCTGGAGGCTGGGAAGGCCTTTGCAAACTCTGTTCCACTCCCAACTATGCCCCTGGAATATGACAGGAGTTTGAAACGTGGAACTCCCACAGAAAATAAATGAGCTATTTTCAGACATTTAGGAAAAATATTCTATTTAGTCAAGCCCAGACGGTTTGCCCATCACTATAAATAACCCATTCTAAAATGTGTTAAGGATTGCACATTTTGCATTACTAATTGTAATTAGTGAGAGGAGCGAAGTGAGAGCAACTGGTGAGAGCAGCAGAGATGACGACCTCTCCAGAGAGAGTGGAGGAGTGCCTGTCAAGCCAAGCGTGGGAGTGTGAGCAGCCAGATTGATGCTGGACTATGAAGGAGACCACCTGGACTGTAGCATTCTTGAAAGACAGAACTTGTGATTGTAACAACCCCTATATGGGGTTGAGAAAAGCCTGCACATGTAAACTGCCTTCATTATTAATGTCAGAGGAGAAATCCAATGACCAGAAAGGCGGTATATAAATACTGGTGGTATTATTTATTATTATTATTATTACTGTCTGATTTTTTGCAAGCAATATGTACAAATTCTTATTACTGACGGTAGCTGTTAGCTGCAAAATTAGTGTATTGCAACTCAATTTGTATTTTAGTGATTTCATTCAACAGGCTTTGGTTTAATACTGGTACTCCACATTACCTATCAAGAAGGGACAACCTTCCAAAATTAGATCTACAAATTGGATGAAAATCACCACTTAATATTTTTGGCTTGCAAGGAAGGCACTTAAGGCAGCTCACAACATAATCACATGTAGATTTACACCTGACTTTTTCATCAATATAGCATCTTATAGCATCTAAAAGTCATCTGTCTTTTGCTTTCTGACTAGATTGTATCAATTGTTAAATGCATGGATGCAAAGGAAAGGTGGGTTGCCCTGATCTCCCAAAGTATCGCTCAGCAAGATCTGAAAGTCATGCACAGAAAAATTACCAGGTGGTGGAGATTGGTTGCCAACAGTAGTATTGATAGAATCAAATTCTGGAAGAGAAAGAAGGAAAAAGGATTATGATGGCTTGAAGTGATAATTACCTCTAGAGAAGCACAAAGCTTGAACACAAATTTTGGGAAAGACTTTTAATTGTAATAAAACTTACCAATGGTACATGCTGGAACAGAAGGATGCCAGTTACTATCATTCTCACATTTAATATGCCCGGACCCTGACAACGCGTATCCTTCATCACAGTGAATTGTCAAGGAATGGCCATGGGTGAATGAAGAGTGAAGGGAAATTATTCTTCCATGTGGAATTGTTGGGCTTGGACACTTAGTCACTGAAAAGAAAAAAGCAGCATTTATAATTGCACAGATTCTGAAGCCGAATTTGTAATCCATCAAGAACCACTCATCTTTGGTAAAGGAAGTCAATTTGGAAGCCAGGTCTGCTTGCCCTCTGCTTGCAGAACCCACTCAGAGTGAGAGCAAAAGAAAAAGAAAAAAAAAGAACATACAATAGCAAATTCCTCTTTTGGTAGCTTCAGAAAGAACTAGACAATAACAGAAGATCTCAACCGGCACCTATGTCGCACTGGATACAGTGCAGGATTGGACTGCCCATGGATCAAATAACAGCATTGGGTGTGGGGAAAAGGTTGCCTCTTAAATGCGCTGCTTGTTAAAAGGAGACATTTTGTGAGAAATCTTATTGTTCAATCATGACTAAGGCCTGCAGGTCTGCGCCGTATCCAGCACAACTTTGGAGCGCACATTCATGCCCTTGCTCCAGGGGAGACTCCAGCCTCCCCTATGGGCTCCTCAGATCTGCACCTGTGAAATCATGGGCGCAGGTCTGAGGAAGCTGCAGGGCCCCAATTGGCCGCGCAGCCCAGGGACGGGGCCTTGGATGCGGCCTAAAAGCCCCATCCCAATCCCACCCACTTCCCCCAGCCAACATGCCAACCAGCCTGCCCACCCCCTGCCCAGGAACACTTCCCACTCGCCCTTCTTCCTCCCAGAACCTCCCTTGTGCCAGCCGAGCACTTTACCACATTGCAAGGGAAATACTTAACTTCCGTTACCTTTGCATTGTGGAAACGGTGAATCCCACTGTCCATCTACACCATTTGCGGCAACTCTGCAGGTAAGAGTCTCATTTCCAACAAGAGTAAATCCGTGATCACACTCATATGTAATCTTGGAGCCATACAGATAAGCAGTTTTGTCAACACCAAATTTCCTGCCATGCATAATCTCAGGAGGGGAAAAACATAAAATACCTGGGGAAGATAATCAACATTAACATTAACTGGAATATTGCTTACAATGTAACTGCGAAACCATACATATTGTAGCTACATTCAGGCAGAGGTTATTGTCATTGGAAAGTTGACGTTCAGGCTGGAAGAGCAGCCTGGGGAAAGGGGGTGGAGTTTGGGTGTGGCCCTTAGGCTTTATCCAAACTCTTATCCTCAGGCAGGCTATACAGCAGGTACAGATTAGAATAGCCCTATAGAGGTAGGTGACACCTACCCCAGGGAAAGGGATAAATGTGCCCTTGACCTGTGGAGACTTCAACCTGTTCCCAACCTGAACTGGATTAATCACAGGCCGGCCAGCCTGCCTGTTCTAGAGCTGGTTAGGATTGCGCCCTCAATCATGTCTCCCATCAGGCACCTTTTTTCTAGACTCAACCTTTTGTACACTGAACCTTAGCTAGAACCTTTTCTTGTAAGGAAGGTGCCCCAGCCCAGTAATAATTTTTTTGCTCCCTTCTATACTTTTACAAGGTGGCGCAGCGAGTTAATCCGCTGTTGCTGGGCTTTTGACCGCAAGGTTGGGAGTTCAAGACTGCGCAACCGAGTGAGCTCCTGTTGCTTGTCCCAGCTCCTGCCAACCTAGCAGTTCGAAAGCACCTAAAATGCAAGTAGATAAATAGGGACCACTTCGGTGGGAAGGTAATGGCGTTCCATGCGCTACAGTGTAGAGTCATGCCAGCTACATGACCACGGAAGCTTGTCCTTGGACAAAAACGCCGGCTCTATAGGCTTTGAAACGGAGATGAGCACCACCCCCTACCGTCGGTCATGAATAGACCATTCGGTCGTGGGGAAACCTTTACCTTTATACTTTTACTAGTTCCCCTATATCTTTTCTGAGATGTGGTGACTAGAACTGTATGCAATACTTCAGATGTGGCCTTACTATCACTTTGTAGATTGGCAATACAATATTGGCTATTTTATTCTCAATCCCCTTTTCAATTATCCTGAACATGGAATTGGCCTTCTTCACTGTCGCTGTACACTGGGTTGACACTTGCATTGAACTGTCCACCAGCACCCAAGATCTCTCTCCAGATCCATCACAGACAGCTCAAAACCCATTAGCCTATATGTGAAATTTTGATTTTTTGCCCCAATATGTATTACTTGTCTACATTGAAACGCATCTGCCGTTCTGCTGTCTATGTACAATCCTAACCAATTTTCCAGCACTGACATAGCCGTGCCAATGGGGCATGTGCTGTATCCTGCAGTGAAGGAGTAGTCACAGAGGCCTCCTCAAGGTAAGGGAATGTTTGTTCCCTTACCCCAGAGCTGCACTGCCTTTACCCTGGGGCTGGAAATTTGGTTAGGACTGTGCCCTTAGTTGAGCCCTTCTTTCTTTGCAGTGTACACTCCCACTGGGCCTTACTACTGTTGTTTTAAACAGCTTCTATGCACTTTAAACAGCCTCCATGCACTTATTAGATAGGTTTAGATTACATTTATAGGACTATACATCAAGGCTGCAATCCAGTACTTGTATGGGAGTAAGTCTTATTATCTGGGAGAAATATCAACAACCTCAGATATGCAGATGACACCAGTCTAATGGCAGAAAATGAGGAAGACCTTAAGAACCTTCTGATGAGGGTGAAAGAGGAAAGTGCCAAAATTGGCGTGAAGCTCAACATTAGAAAAACTAAGATCATGGCAACCACTCCCATCACTTCCTGGCAAATAGAAGGAGAAGAAATGGAAGCAGTGACAGACTTTGTTTTCCTGGGCTCCAAGATCACCGCAGATGGTGACTGCAGCCATGACATTAAAAGACGTTTACTTCTTAAAGCTAGAAGATTTATGGGAATAATCGAGATAAGAGAAATTACATATAGATAAGTTTATATTTGAATGTTTAAGGATAAGTGTGAGTAAATATGATTAAGAAAGTCCTGGCGACAGATAAATATTTTTATTATTATTATTATTATTAAGCTGTAGAGCTAGATGGCTGTAACAATAGGTTAAACATATTGATTATTTAGATATAGAATTTACTAGTAATGCATTAAATATATTACAGGCTTTAGCGGTTTGTTCCTAATTAAATACTTTTTGTTTGCTTTAGATGGGTTTTTTTTTCTGATTAATGTTTGTTTGGTGTAATTATAAAGGATAGAAAGACAAAGCGATTTAACAAGCATATAATGTTGATAGAGAAGAGAGAATTTTACACCAATGAGGGGCACCTAATTGATACATAATTAAAATATAGATGTTTAGAATTTTAGAATTATATAACTTTGATCTATACAATTACTTATATATTGCTTTTAGACATGCTGTAATCCTCCACTTTTACCTTTTGTGTGTATCCTTTTGTTTACCCACAACCTTATGTAATCCCTTACCTATTCCCATAACTATAAGAATAAATATTAAAATTCTTATTCAAAAAAAAAAAAAAGACGTTTACTTCTTGAGAAGAAAGATATGGCGAACCTAGACAACTTAATCAAAAGCTGAGACATCACCCTGCCAACAAAGGTTCGCATAGTCAAAGCGATGGTTTTCCCAGCAGCAATGTATGGATATGAAAGCTGGACCATAAGAAAGGCAGAGCGCCGAAGAATAGATGCTTTTGAATTATGGTGTTGAAGAAGACTCTTGAGAGTCCCCTGAACTGCAAGGAGGTCTAATCGGGCGTTAAGCAATTGACTAATTACAGGAAGTCAAGCCTGATTGCTCCCTGGAAGGACAAATACTAAAGCTGAAGCTCACATACTTTGGCCATCTCATGAGAAGAGAGGACTCTTTAGAGAAAACCCTCGTGCTGGGAAAAATTGAAGGCAAAAGGAGAAGGGGGCGGGAGAGGATGAGATGGTTAGAGTGTGACACCCAGTGATGTCATGCAGGCAGTACGCGGGGGTACGTGAGTACCGGTTTCTAGGATTACACCTGGCCCCGCCCATTCGCCCACCCACTCGTCGACTCTGCCCTCCGCAATGTTTGAATTTCCTGCATGTTTGAGTTGCCTGCATGTTCTCAGAGCCAGGCAGGCAGGCAGGCAGCGAGCGGAGCCTTTCCTTTCCTTGCCACTGAAAAATGAGTTGCTCTGGGGTTTTAACATGATGCCAGGCCTCCTTAACATGTTCTAGAGGTGCTGTGGAATACTGTTGCAACTGTTGGGTCAGTTTAAAATCATCTGAGGCCTCAAAAAGGGCTTTTTTCATGTCACTTCCTGCCACGACATCACTTCTGGCTTATGACGTCACTTCCGGTGGGCGGGTCCCGACACGTGCCAATCAAAAGTGAGTACCTGTTCTTAAATCATTTAGATGACACCACTGGTGACACCAAAGCGATGAACATGAAATTGGGTGCACTCCGGAAGCTAGTGGAAGACAGGGAGGCCTGGTGTGCTGTGGTCCATGGGATCGCGAAGAGTCGGACACGACTCAGCGACTGAACAACAACAACAAAGTCTTATATTTGGTGCAACTTACTTCAGAGCAGACTTGCCTGGGATCGCACTGTAAATCTGTATGTATTTATATGTATTGGTTTGCAGGAATAAAGGATGCAAGAGACAAGAGATGGAGATCCCCAATTACGCTCACTTCAACAAGGCGCTGAAAACTGTTCTTGTAAGAAAGCTAGCACAAACTAAAACAGTTGTTTCCAATATATGAGTCGGGATACACCAGTGGGTCACAAGCTGATTTCTGGTGGCTTGCAGAAGGCCACTTAAGCCCCACCCAGCGGTGGGATCTAACGGATCCAGGAACCGGAACGGTTCGGAACGGAACGGGACTCATCATTAACTGGCACATGTCGGGACCGTTCAAAGCGGCCCGGCTGCGCCCCGCAGCCCGTCCCTTTGGTCTCGCTGCCATCCTTTGGTTCCACCGCCTCCTGCGCCGTGTCCATCATGGAGGCAGCGGCGAATGGCAGCAAGTGGGCAGAGCTAGCCCTGATTAGGTTCAGGAATGGCCGTTCCGGCGCGTTCCTGCTGCATAACATCACTGGCCCCGCCCCTCACTCTCTTAGTAAATGTTATATCCACTGAGGCTCCTTTTTCTGCTGGAAACAGGATGAGGAGGCAGAAAAGAGTTAATGGCACCGCTATGGGTTGTCCACAGCAACTCTCTCCTCCTGACTTTGTTGCCTGACCACAGGCAGGCATTGTGGCAGCATGCAGGGCTCTGCAGAGGGCTGAAGTCGAGAAAGAAGGACTCAGCTGCACAATCAACTCTTGCCTGAATCTCCCTCATCCATTTTCTCTTCATCAGAAAAAGAGCCCCAGCCCCACAAGGCAGGAAAGAGTGTGCGTGTGGGAGGGTGGGACTGAGCAGGCAGCAGAAAATGGGCCCACCTCAGCAGAGCTGGAGAGAGTGAGAGGGGTAGGACACCATGCAGTGATGGGCAGCGCAGGGTGGGATCCAACTGACCAGAATCACTGCCTGCCTGTCCCCTCCATCTCATGTGTTCCTCTCCCTTTCTCTTTTTTCCTTCACTCTTTCTAGACATGCAGCCTCTGGCAGTTGACCTGAACGTGCCCACTGGTGGCAACAACAGCATCTCCTTGCTCTCCCATTGTTTGTCTTGTCAAAGAAGTTTGGTGCCTGCTTCTTTGCACCAAAACCACAGCTTGTCACTCACTGTCTTGATAGTGGGGGAGAAAGAAGGGGATCTGCACGGAGCAGAAGGGATCTGCCTGTTCTGCCTTCTGGTGTAACTTTGCCAAGAGCTGCTGCTGCTGCTAACATACAGGTGGCTCTGAGGGCCAAAGACTGGGTCTGCCTGGGTGGGAAGAAAGCAAGGTCTGGAGAGCCTTGGAAGGGGGTTGCAATGGCCTCAGATTGGGGGCTGGAAGGAAGGGAAATGCTGGGGAGTCAACTGGAAGAGAAGTGAAGGAGGAAGAAAAAATAGACTTGGGAAAGAACAAGGGTGGAAACTGAGAGCTTCCTCAGAGTAGAGGAGAAAGGAAATGGAGAGATGCAATCTGTTCCATTGCTATACCAGAAGGAAGAGGTTCGGGGGGGGGGGAGGAGCTCAAAGAAGGATTGGGACACCAGAAATAATTAATGTATGAAAGAACACCACCCCTTCCTTTCATCCTATAGAAGGGAGGAATTGGACAAATAGCCTGTTCCCAACACCTTGGTTCATGCTGTCTCCTTGCTAGGGAAGTGTGCGCTGCACTGCCCTTCCCCCTGCCCAATGGCTTAGTTCTGAGTTATTTCCAGGTCTACCCGCTGTGGAAGGAAATGTGAGGCTCGCCTGCTCCTAGCACTTCACTTTATGCCACTCCTTGCTAGCCAAGTGCGTGCTGAGCTACCCCTCCCCCCTCAGCCTCTGCAGAGCCCTGTGTGCTGCAACACCTTCCTGTCACCTGAAGGTGGAGGAGAGGGCTGCTGCACTGGAGGTTTGCATTGATTCTATTCCGTCTCATTCCTCCCTAGCTTTTTCTTTGATGTGCCTAAGGGCAGGGATTCCTTTCTCAGCAAAACCCTGTGCACTTTTACATAAAGTAAGCCCCACTGTTTTCCATGGGACTTATTTCCAGGTAAAGGTGCACAGTATTGCAACCTGTACGCACTTCCTTCTTGTATATAAGCCCAGAAATCCTATACAGTGCTTGCTCCTCCTAGGGCTTGAAAAATAAAAATGAAGGTTCAGTGGAAATAGCCCATTGGTGAAGTGGTCAGGTAAACCGTCCCCTGACACACTTTCTTGTCTTCTCTCTTGTCTTTTTAGCCCACTGAGTATAGGGATTGGGTGGGGAAAATCAAGAGAGCAAGTGGTCTCTATTGTTCTCAGTTCTGACCACTGTTCCTCACCCTGCTTTACCCAGTCTTGTGCAACTGGGATAGCAAGCTGGTGGTTCCCAGAGCTGTGTTGATTTTTAATGTACCCTCAAATTATTGGCAGCAGCTCACACTTTTCCTTAACTGGAAATGCACCCTTCACAGAAACCTCATTACCAGAAATAGATGGAGTTTTTCTGTAAAGAAATTAAATTATTATTTCTTCTATGTCTCCTTTTTTCTTTCTCGTAAACCTAGATGGATCCCAACAGAGTGACAGTCTGAAAAGTGGGTCCCAGTGCTAAAACGTTTGGGAACCACTGAACTAAAATATTTGTATTACAGGTCAGGCTTTTATAACTTGAAATGAACATATACAATCTTACGTTTGCAAGCTGGGAGAGGAATCCATTCAGCTCTGCCACCTGCTGAAGTACAACGAGAAGTGTTTGGACCCACTAGTCGATATCTAAAGAGAAAGAGAAGTTCAAATATTTAGACATGTGATATGAAGAGTGTGAGAGGAGAGCAATATTTTCAATATTTTTCTTTTCTTGTCATTAGGTTGAAACAAATGAAACATTAACCTGATTCTGAATTGGTGTCAGAGAAGCTCAGAAAATGCCCCAGTTAACATGGCACTGTTCCAGGTCACAAAAATTCATAAATTTGGAATTTCGAAGTCCATTAAGAATATGCCTCTGTCCACAACGATATGCTCACTTACCTGCCAGTGCTTACTTTTGTCTTTGGTGTAAGAACAGCAAAATTAAAAGTGACAAATCAAAGTAGGGTAGGATTTGGTGTAGGGCGTCTCTAAACTACAGCCCAGCCTGCCACAAGATTTTAGTTGGACTGAGCAATTTGATTTTTTTTGTCAGAGCATTTGCTAACGTTTGACATTTTTACTCATTATAAAGCATTTTTCAGTTTAAGTACGGGATAGTTTCTTTGCAATTGTCACATTTCGCTTTTGTTTTGAATCATATCATGCTGATGCCAAAAAATTCAAAGTAAAACATATTCATTCATTTAAATGTCATTTATAAAACTGATTTTTTTCTGCTGGCAAATATGTACAAAATACATGATATGGTTCTCATACTGAAAAGTTTGGAGACCCCTCTTTTAGGGGTTTTGTGGGAAAGATGCTTGCATGAAAAATGGTGCATGTACATTCCGTACATTTCCAGCATTAATTGTAAAGAGCACCTCTAAAGCAATGAAAAATGTGGTACCTTTGCCAACAGCAAGACAGAAAGAGTACAGAGAAAAGTTCCAACAGCTGCCTAGCTTTGTGGTTAAGAGCAGGATCCATGAACGATTATTTCTTGGATCAAATCTTGCTTCAGCCAAATTCAATAGGTAGGTAGTCTCACTTCTCATCTGTAGTGTGGAGGTAAATTTAGGCTATCCCAATATGTAAAGTAATATTTTTGGATCGTAATGAAAGCACTAGCTAAAGTAGTTGTGAAATAGAGCATTCTAGAACAGAACCAAAAGAATGGCCATATTTATATGCTACCAAGGGGAAAAATTCCAACTTATTGATAAAACTGTACATTGAACAGATTACTGAGAATTGAAGAATATCCAAGCTGGCAGTGTATTACTTATTTCAGAGCAAGATCACAGAATGCACAGTCACAACTTGATGGTTCAGTTATCCAGCTATCATTCCCCCCCCCCATCTTGTTTCTTAAGTAAACCTCTGTGAATTTACTGTATTGTTGAAAGAAAAATACAGTCATGCCTCATTATCCATTGGGGGTTCTGTTCTACACAATGAACATGCTTAAGCAAGTCCACTTGAAAAGCAGAGTAAGGGAGCAGGAGGATTGTGCGGGGCCATAGAATGCTTTGAGAAAGATCTGTGATGGTGGGTTATGTAAAAAAATAGAGTCCCTTTTGGGATTCAGCATGGTCTTAACTAAAGCAAACGGAAGAGTTCACAACTCATTCAGCTGGTTGAGGCACAGAACATACTGGAACAAAACAATGAGTCAAGTAACTGATCTAAGTGTTACATCTTAAGCCTCTAAGTGTAAAGAGAGCTGATATTAGAGTAATTGTTGTAGCAGCAATGAGTTCATAATTACATGTAACATGATTACAAGGTTAGGCATATGCCAGACCCTAAGATTTCTCCCCTATGGTTTCCTCAAATCTGTGCCTGCAAGGAAGCCACACAGCCCTCATTGGGGCTGTGTAGCCTGGGGATGGGGCCTTGGATGCAGCCTAATGGCCACATTTCAGTCCCACCCCACCCACCCTCCTGGGCTGGCAAACCCACTAGCCTGCCCACCCCCTGCCCAGAATGGCCTCCTGCCCACCCTCCCTCCTCCTAGAACCATCCCTGCGGCAGCTGAATTCGGCTGGGGCAAGGGCGGCTCTGCGCTGGTGCTCTCAGGCCGGCACTACTCTTAGCATCGGCCCGAGCATTTTGGCACCGATGCAACAGCGCCAGAGCCTATTTTGTATAACATGGTTGAACACTGCATATCATACTAAAGTAGCGTGGCAGTAAGTACAGGCAGACAGCTTTTTGTAAGAAGCCTCACAAACAACCAGGAACCACTCCCCTGGAATTGGGAAGGGATATAAGAAGAGTCTTGCTGGATCAGGTAAATGGTCATTAGTACAGTTTTCCTGTCCTGCTTACACAGTGGACCTTCAGATGCTTCCGGGAACACTCCCAAGCATCTACAAGATACCTGATACAAGATACTTGTATCTGACAGAGGCAAAAAATGACATCATGCTTCAGCAGAAGCTCCAGCTTGTCATGGGTGTTCTTTTCCCTCTCTCAAAACACCAGAACCAGGGGGCATCCACTAAAGCTGAGGGTTGGGAGAGTTAAAACAGATAAAAGGAAGTACTTTTTTACCCACCGGGTAGTTAATCTGTGGAACTCCTTGCCACAGGAGGTGGTGATGGCATCTGGTCTTGATGCCTTTAAGAGGGGATTGGACAGATCTCTGGAGGAAAGGTCCATCATGGGCTATAGGCAATGATGGATTGTGCAACCTCCTTACAAAGGTGGTGGGCTACTGGTACCGGGTGCAAGGGAGTGGCAACAGGATGTAAGCATCTTGTTGTTACATGCCTCCCTGGGGCACCTGGTGGGCCGCTGTGAGATACAGGAAGCTGGACTAGATGGGCCTTTGGCCTGATCCAGCAGGGCTCTTCTTATGTTCTTATGTTCTTATGGGTGAAACCCCCACATTCTAGCAACTGAGACAGAGCGGTAAAGTAGGACTTGCAAATCCTACCTCTGTCATGAATTCATTAGATAGCATCATACAAGTGGCTCCTCAACTGCAAACTGAGGATACTAGAACTAAATTACAATATAGGTTGTTATAAGGACAGCACCAAGATAAATACATGAAACACTTTGCACATTTAGAAAGCATTGTAAACAATTATTCAGATCATTCTTGCTGAAGGCCCTACAGCACAGGACATCTGACAAAATTTAGCCTTTGTGGTAACAAGGGATACTATAGTATATAGCTTGCTTTTTAAACATCAGCTCTTTGCAAGTTCCTGAAATTACTATTTTGGGACTCAATATAGGTGTTTTATGCAAAGCTAAGCAATTAAGACATGTGACCAACAACTCACCCATCATCACAGGTAAAAGTTGTTTGAGTACCAACTCGCAGATCTGTCGCTACAGCTTTTCCATTGTCAAAATCTAGAGGAGAACATCTCTCGCCTAAAAGAAAAATTAGATCCAGTCTTATCTCATGATTAAATAAAAGAAGTGAACATGGTTACAAAGGTACTCAGAAAAGAATCCCTACTAGGTAAAATAAAATAAACAATTTCTTCAGACCTATTCATTTGGCGACAAAACATCTGGGAACAGGATAAACACAGGACTCCTGTTCTCGGGCATAGCCATGGTGGGAGGGATGTAACCTTGGTGGTCTCAAATCAGATAGAATCCCACCCACATACATATTTACAAACATAAGCATGCACCAATTATGAAATTTACATAATGTCTTATCTGACCTTAAATTAGTGTCAAGGAAGGGAGGCAAGCAGGTCTGCCATTATATGAACGACAAGTAGCTCAGAAACTGTAGGATGGGTCTGTCTGAGAGAAAATCAGCTCCAACACATGATGTGGAACACACGCTGGACCTAGTGTTTAGAACTGGGCAGGTTGATGGTGATCTGGAGGTGAAGTAGATTAAGACTACTCCATGAGGACAGATCACTTCCTGGTGGGATTTAGACATCATAGCTTTTCACTTCCACAATGGCAGGGGACCACATTGGATGGTCCATCTCTGGAGCTGATGGATCCAGATTGATTCCTGAGGGCTCTGAGTATTTTCCTGTTGCCAGAGCTGGTGACTCACTCAGCGCCCTGGCTGGAATGGGGAATCTCTGGAATGGAGAGAGACCTGGACGACATTGCTTCCGAGCATCCTCTGCCCAACCACAGAGAAAGCATGGCCCCTTGGTTTTCTGGGATCTGCACAGGATGAAGTGGCAGGCAGATGTCTAGAGCAACGGTAATGAATCTGTGCTGAATCTAGACTTGTACTGAATCTGAACGTGAACAGGCTAGAGTTCATTCCAGAGCTTATTCTGTGATAGTGTATACTAAGAGGGTGTATACTTCCCTGCCACCATCATGTCCACAGAGAATCGTCCAACTGAGTTCTTATGTGTGGTCTTTTCCATCTGCGCCCCCCCCCAGCTTGCACTTAATTTGTTTTGCTTGCTAAGGAGGCACTTACTGCAGCTCACAATGTAACCACCTATAGAATTATACCCTACTTTTTGATCAGTATAGCATTTTATAGCATCTACAACCCATCTGCCTGTTGCTTTCTAACAAATTGCATCAACAGTGAAGTGCATGGGTACAAAGGACAGCTGAGTTGCCCTAAACTCCTAAAGTATTCTGTCTGCAGGAACTGAAAGTTATGCACAGAAAAAGTACCTGGTGCTGGACTCAAGGTGCTAGCAGCAGTAGTAATAGAATCTTGGTCTGGAAGAGAAAGAAGAAAAAAGAATGCAATGGCTTTAAGTGATAATTGCCCCTCTAGAGAGGCACAAGATTTAATCTTAAACACAAATATTGCAAAAGACTCTTAGAGCACAATCCTAACCTGCACTGGAACAGGCTGGCCAGCTGGCCTGTGCTGTATCCAACGCAGGTTGGGAGGCTGCTGGAGCCTCCGTAAGGCAAGGGGATGTTAGTCCCCTTGCCCCAGGATAGGCGTCAACTGGGCCAATGGGGCTCCTCAAATCAGCACCTGCAGGCACAAGTCCGACAGGGCTTAATCAGGGCTGCGCAGCCTGGGGATAGGGGTTTGGATGCGGCCTAACAGCATCACCCCGCCCCCGAACGCCAGGCCAGCCTGCCCCCAGAACACCCTTCCTCCGCCCCATTCTATCCTCCCTCCTGCCTTCCTCCCACCCTGAAATGGTCCCACATGAGCTGAACACGGCTGGTGTGGAACTGACTTACCTGTTGGTCATGGTGGCGGTGCAAGGCTAATGCAACTGCCTGCGTCAGCACTGCACCAGAAGTGCTGGTGGCATATGCTGGCACATGCCAACAAAAGTGGCTTGCATTGGCCAAAGGGGATTAGGGTTGCTCTGTTAATTGTACTAAAACGTACCAATGACATGTGTTGTAACAGAAGGGTGCCAGTTACTGTTATTCCCACATGTAATAAGCCCGGCTCCTGACAACGTTTATCCATCATCACATTTAATCATCAAGGAATGGCTACAGGTGTATGAATGGTGAAGTGAACTTACGTTTCCATGCGCAATTTCTGAGCATAGGGTCAAATCACATTCAATGTTCCAGGCCTGGTGTAAGTATCCCAATGGGGTGTGTGCTGCATTCTGGGGGGGGGGCAGTCATGGAAGCCTCCTTAAGGTAAGTGAACATTTGTTCACTTACCTCAGGGATGCACTGCAGCGGCATCAGCACCAGAAAGTTGGATAGGATTTGTCCCTTAAACACTTATCACTGAAATAAAAAGAGATCAGGGATTATAATAAATAATTTGCACAAAATATGAAGCTGATTTTGAAAACCAGCAAGAGCCACTCATCGGCCATAAGGAAGTCTACTTGGAAGCCAGGTCTGCCCTTTGCTTGCAGAACCCACTCAGACTGAGCAAAAACAAACATACAAGAGCAAATTTCACTTTTGGTAGCTTCAGAAAAAGCAGGTATAGGAACTCATGTCACATGACTCAAGTCGAGAATCATGAAAACATGCATTTTAGACTGATTCGTGTACACTTGAGTCACTTGTGTCAATTACTTGGGCAAGACTCAAGACTCAGGTCCTGACTTGGAGTAATGAATCTGATAAACTCGAGTCACGAAGACATGCGTGCTTGCTTACTTTTTTCGCTGCTTCCATGTCACACAAAGACCTTGGTTGACCATCCAGAAGATGGTATTCAGACTAGTGTGATCAGCAGGGTAAGACAGTTTCAGCCAGGATGCAAGGATTTGGGGGTGAGGGGAGGAAAAAGGATTAAAGTTTCTTTGGTTTGGGTAGCTGCATTCTGCACAAGGCAGGGAGAGGAGGAACCAGAAGAAGGTTAGTAAACCAGCTCACAAGGGAGAGAGCAGGCTTTCTTGTGCATCTCAGAAGGAATGGACAATTGATTGGACACAGGATGGTCTATTTTTTTTTCTCTGGATAAGGGAGGAGATAAGGAGCAAACTGTGAGAGGTAGTATGGATTCAGCTGCAGGCAGGGGTATTTAGTTATACTGCAGCATTTTTTATATTTATTACTCTATTTTTCATTGAATTAAAGGCAAGACTAGGCAGCTTGTGTCTTTTAAATGCACACAAAATAAGATGTGCTGATGCGTCATTCCTCTTCAGTAGGATCAGCATTATTCATCAGCCAGCCCAGCTTCTTAATAATTAGTTACCTATCTATAAATTTATAGACACCAGGAAGATACAACGCAATGGAAGTGTCAACCGAGTGTACGGCAGCAATTAAGAAGGCCAATTACATGCTTGGGGTAATTAAAAAAGGGGTTGAGATTAAAACAGCCAATATTATCAGGCCATTGTACAAATCGATGGTAAGGCCACATCTAGAGTATTGTGTACAGTTCTGGTCACCACATCTCAAAAAGAAACATAAGCACATAAGAAGAGCACTGCTGGATCAGGCCAAAGGCCCGTCTAGTCCAGCTTCCTGTATCTCACAGCGGCCCACTAGGTGCCGCAGGGAGGCACGAGACAACAAGATGCTTGGATCCTGTTGCCACTCCCTTGCACCCGGTACTCTGAAATAGCCTACTACTAATGTAAGGAGGTTGCACAATCCATCATGGCCTATAGCCCACGATGGACTTTTCTTCCAGAAATCTGTCCAATCCCCTCTTAAAGGCATCAAGGCCAGATGTCATCACCACCTCCTGTGGCAAAGAGTTCCACAGATTAACTACCTGCTGGGTAAAAAAATATTCCCTTTTATCTGTTTTAACTCTCCCAACCCTCAGTTTTAGCGGATGTCCCCTGGTTCGGGTGTTTTGAGAAAGGGAAAAGAACATTCCTCTATCAACTCTGTTCCTTCCATGCATAATTTTGTATGTCTCAATCATGTCCCCCCTCAGGCACCTTTTTTCTAGGCTGAAGAGCCCCAAACGCTGCAGTCTTTCTTCATAAGGGAGGTGCCCCAGCCCCATATTCATTTTCGTCACTCTATTCTGCACCTTTTCCAGCCCCACTATGTCCTTTTTGAGGTGCAGCGACCAGAACTGTATGCAATATTCCAGATGTGGCCTTACCATCGATTTGTACAATGGCATGATAATATTGGCTGTTTTATTCTCAACCCCTTCTTTAATTACCCCAAGCATGGAATTGGTCCTCTTAACTGCTGCCGCACACTGGGTCAATACCTTCATTGAACTGTCCAGCACCCCAAGATCTCTCTCTTGAGCTGTCACAGACAGCTCAGAACCCATTAGCATATAGCCTATAGTTTTGGTTTTTTGCCCCAATGTGCATCACTTTACACTTTTTTATGTTGAAATGCATCTGCCATTTGGCTGCCCATTCCCCCAACTTGGAGAGATCCTTCTGGAGCTCTTCACAATCCCTTCTGGTTTTTACCACCCGGAAAAGTTTTGTCATCCACAAACTCCTCGCTGCTTATCCCTGTCTCCAAGTCATTTATGAACAAGTTGAAAAGCACTGGCCCCAAGACAGATCCCTGGGGCGCTCCGCTTTTCACCTCTCTCCATTGTGAAAATTGCCCATTGACCCCCACTCTGTTTCCTGGCCCTCAACCAATTCTGAATCCATAAGAGGACCTGCCCTCTTATTCCCTGACTGTGAAGTTTCTTGAGCAACCTTTGGTGGGGGACTGTGTCAAACGCCTTCTGAAAATCCAGGTATATGATATCCACAGGTTCACCCACCTCCACGTGCCTGTTGACCTTTTCAAAGAATTCCAAAAGGTTCATGAAGCAAGACTTACCCTTACAGAAGCCATGCTGACTTTCCTTCAACAACACTTGTTCCAGCTCCACTCTATAGTGGAGCTGGAAAAGGTGCAGAAGAGAGTGACAAAAATGATTACGGGGTTGGGGCACCTCTCTTATGAAGAAAGACTGCAGCGTTTGGGGCTCTTCAGTCTGGAAAAAAGGCGCCTGAGGGGGGACATGATTGAGATATACAAAATTATGCATGGGGGGGATAGAGTCAATTGAGGGATGTTCTTTTCCCTCTCTCACAATACCAGAACCAGGGGACATCCACTGAAATTGAGTGTTGGGAGAGTTAAAACAGATAAAAGGAAATACTTTTTAACAAGCGGATAAGCTATGGAACTCTTTGCTACAGGAGGTGGTGATGGCATCTGGCCTAGATGCCTTTAAAAGGGGACTGGACAGATTTCTGGAGGCAAAGTCCATCGTGGGCCATATGCCATAATGGGTGTGCAACACCCTTACATTAATAGTAGGCTACTTCAGAATGCCAGGTGCAAGGGAGTGGCAACAGGATGCAAGCATCTTGTTGTCTACTGGGCTCCCTGGGGCACCTGGTGGGCCACTGTGAGATGCAGGAAGCTGGACTAGATTGGCCTCTGGCCTTATCCAGCAGGACTCTTCTTCTGTTCTTATACAGAAAGTCACTGTTTTACTGCCAGGCTAACAGCCTATGCCTTGGAGGGTTCAGGACTGCTATGTCAGTTTATTCATATTTGTTTATTAGAAAGAAGGCAGTTATAATTTAAATTATTATCTATCCAGATATTATATCAACATAAGCAGGGAGCTTTTTCCAGTTTCTTCAGCGCACAAGCTCAGGGTTGCTAGTAACAGGTGTACACAGGGTGAGTTTCTGGTCTACAAGAGAGGGTCACCTCGCCATTATTAGTAGTAGTATAGTAGCACAGGCAGTTTACATTATAATTTATTTATTATCTATCCATAATAGCAATGTAGGCAGGGAGCTTTTCCAGTTTCTACAGAGCACAAGCTCAGGGTTGCTAGTAATAGGTGTGCAAAGTGTGAGTTTCTGGTTGGCAAGAGAGGATCACTTCACGACTGATTACTAGTATTAGCACATTAATATTATTGTAATTTCTTTATTATCCACCATAATACCAGGGCAGGGAAGCTGTTAGTATTTCTTCGTCAGACACAAAGTAGTGGTGCAGAACCTGAAGCTCTGTGTGTGGGTACTTGCTTCCTCTTCCAATTGCACGGTGATCTGTTCATCCCCGGATTACTATTATTATTACTATTAGGGCACAATCCAAAAGCGCCCTAGGGCCAACGCAAGCTGCGGTGCCATAAAGCATTTTTGCGCCTTGGGATTGCACTGTTAGGCACCTCAAGATACTTCATCCTAGAAAAATGAGAACTTTGAACATTCTCAACATGCAGGATCTAGCAGTACTGCTGCCGGCGCCGCCATGTCCTCCACCCAGATGACACTATCCAATTTTGTGCCCTTGCCTGCATGGAGTGCTGATCACGCCCAAAGCAAAGCTTATGGGTCTGCCCATCCCAAGCAGAAGATAATCCTGAGGTCGGTCATCCATGATTCAATAGTTGATATTCCCTGCCTTTGTCATTGGTGGAAAGGAAGCAATGCAGACACTTCGTGAGGTGCTAGACCATTGTTGTAGAGCCACAAGCAGAAAACTGCTTTGCATGGAAATAGAGAGATAGTATACCAGTGCTAAAGACGAATTATGAGGACTTCTGGCCACAGTAGGTGATGTGGCCCTGACCATTGACACTTGGTCGGACTGAAGAAAAGGTGGCTTTCTAAGGGTGACAGCACATATGATCCTAGACTTTGAGATGAAGATCTGGTTGCTGGCATGTCAGTGCTTTCTCATGCGCTGGTGACCATTTCCATGGTGGTGCCCTTGGTAGTAGGAATGTATCACCACCTGCATAATCTGTAGCTTGTCCATCTTGTCCAGATGGTTGCAACACTCACAAAGCAATCCTATCATGCCCGTCGGCACCCGCGCATCGGCGCTAGAGCAACAAGACTAGCACCAATCTTGTTGCACCTGCGCTAAGCCTCTCTTGCATCATCAGAAGCCAGCTGGCGCGAGGGAGGCTCCATGTCGAGCCACGTGTGGGATTGGTGGAGGGAGGGAGATTGTGAGTGGGACCTGGGCGGACTCTGGATTCAGCCATAAAGGCCGACTCCTAGGCCCGTCCAGGAGGCCACGCGGCCCTGATTTGGGCCCCGTGGTCTCCTCGGATCTGAGCCTGCTGTTTAGCAGGTGCAGATCTAAGGAGTGCATAGGGGAGGCTGGAGCCTCCCCTACAGTAAGGGAATGTACAGTAAGCCACCCTTGCCGCGAGGTGGCTCCAGCCTCCCCAACCCAGTGTTGGACGTGGCAAGGCCAGCCGGCATTGCCAATCTGGCACTGGGTAGGACTGCGCCTTCAGTAAGAGCCTGGAAGCCAGATTCAGAGTGCAATCCAACTTACTTACTTCACTAGTGCCAACGTGGGGGGGGGGGGCGGGGAGACCAGCACCCCTACATCAGCACTAGACATCTTGGACTGACGCTAGCAGATAGAGTGAATAGGATAGGATAGAGTGAACAGAGGGGTGTTCTTTTCCCTCTCTCACTCCCCCCACCCAAAAATGCCCCCTCCCCACCCCTGGAACTTTCTCCCACCACCCTATCCAACCTCCCACACCGACCTGCTTCTGGTGCAAACATATCCTCTCCAGTGCTGGAGTCAGCTTTTGGAAGCCAGCACACGTCCTTGCACTGGCTCAGCCAATTCCACAGTAGTCATGAACATGCTTCATGGCACATTTGTGATACTCCTGTGCTGGCACAAGTGAAGTGTGCCAGCTGAAGACTTCTCTAGATTGCACTCTTAGTCTCTTGTGCATGCCCCACTGAGTTCTACGGAGATTTCACAGGAGTAGTGCTCTCAGTCAAGTGCACCCTTATTGGACAGCTAGGAAGAATTTTCTTCTCTAAAAGTGATGCACAATAAAAACATTTCCCATATTCCAAATGAAATAGTTAACTCCCGTTACCTTGGCATTCTGGTAACGGTGAATCCCATTGTCCATCTACACCATTTGCAGCAACTTTGCAAGTAAGAGTCTCGTTTCCAATGAGAGTAAATCCGTGATCACACACATATGTAATCTTGGAGCCATATCCATAGGCAGCTTTATCAATACCAATTTTCCAACCATTGACAAGATCAGGAGGGGAAAAACAAGAAACGCCTGCGGAAGATATTAACAAACATGAACATTAATTAGAACATTGCTTTGAACAGTGGTATTCAAACTTTTTAGACAGGGACCCACTTTTTAGAATGGCACTTGTGTTGGGACCCACTGGAAGTGATGTCGGGCAGCAAGTGACATCATCAAGCAGAAAGTGCTGTCATTGTAACATAACAAAATGACATCCTGAAGTGCAAATTGGCATTCTTGGACTATAGCAATTGTACAACCATGAAACATCCCTGACAGAAAGCAAGATTAGGACAAAATATGATGTAAAAGCACTGAACTTAAAACAAAATTTAAAAAAAACCCTCACTTGAAAATTCAAACTGTTAACACTCACAAAAGGAATGTAACAAGAGTAAGGCCTGCAGTTTCCAAGATGGCGGCTTCCAGCTTTCTGCAACCCACCTGACATCAAGTTGTGACCCACCAAGTGGGTCCCAACCCACAGTTTGAATAACACTGGCTTAGAGTATAACTGCAAACCCATACCTATTAGACTATATTCAGGTAGAAGTTAATGTCATTGGAAAGATGTTGGCTGAAGGACTGGCTGAAGCAGTCAAGTAAATATACTGCTTGACAACCTTCTGCCACAGGGCCCTCTCCTTGAGGAGTAGGGCCAAATATAAAACATTGTTTTGGGGGCCTCCTGAAAACCCTCCTACTTATCAACCAACCACTGCAATGACCTGCGGTGGTGAGTCTAGGGCTGATGCAGCATAGGGAAATAGGAGGAGGTGACATGATATAATGTCTCCGCCAACTGCTTCCAGAAGGTCTGACTTCCTGCCAATCAAATGCTGGGACAAATGGGAAGGGCAAAATAGAGGCACTCTGCTTGCCACTCTGGCCTTGCATGTGTCAGCTGCAGTGCAAGGTGCGGCTGCTGCAACCGGGGCCCATCACACAGGACCTAATTCAGCTGAATCATCCTAAGGCCGAGCCCATGCTGCCATTAACCAAAAGCAAATTTCCTGATGGCTGGACAGCATCATAGTGAAGCGGGGCATTATGTATTGGCAAAGCTGGTGTATTATTGCAGTATCACTGTACATTAGGCTGTTTGTAGAGGCCTAATCAGAAGAACACACTTCTGAGCATAATTTGGGACAGTGAAGATTTGCAGTGTCACACTTATACCAGACCTAGGAAATGTAGTTTAGAATGCAGTGATTCTTAATGTTTTTATTTACTTGTTAGATAGGGTTAAATTATATTTACAGGAATATACACCAAGACTGCAATCCAATACATACAGTACTTGTATGGGAGTAAGTCCTATTACATTAGGTGCAACTTACTTCTGAGCAGACTTGCCCAGGATTACAGACTTTCCATTGGAAATCAGTATGAATTTATGTCTATTGGTTTGCAGGAATAATGGATGAAAAAGACAACGGATGGAAATCCATGGTAACTCTTACTTAAACACTGCTCTGTAAAAAAACCTTAGACAAACTAAAGTATTGGTATTAAGACAGTCAGGTCTTTATAATTTAAACATATAAAATCTTACGTTTGCAAGTTGGGACATGATCCCAATCAACTTTGCCAACTTCCAAACTACAGCGTGAAGTGTTTTGACCCACTAATCGATATCTACAGGGAAAGAGAAGTTTAAATGTTAGACATATGATATGAAGTGCAATAGGATAGCAATACATGATTTTTATTTTCTTGCCATTAGGTTGAGATAAGTGAACCATTAATAAAAGCTCAGAAAATGCCCTTGTTAACATGGCACTACCCCAGATCAAAAAGCTACCAAGGGGAAAGATTCCTGCATAATGAAAAGCCTGTACATGGTATCACTGGGAACTGAAGAACATCCAAGCTGGCAGACTATACCCTTATGTCAGAGCAAGATCAATTAGTCACAACTTGATTCTTCAATCATCCAGAGATCAATTTTTTCTCCATTTTGATTGCTACATAAACCTCTTTGTGAATTTCTGTTATTGTTGGAAGAGCAGAATATAACATTTATCATCATGGCATATGCCATACTCAAAACACCACAGAAACAGATTTCATATGACCAAAACATATTTCCTTTGAGGCAGTTCACATGAAGGGCTGTGGCAATGTACTCAGTGGGGAAGCGTTCATCCACTCATTCAGGTCTTCTTGGGCCTTCTTCTTCTCGTTAGCCTGCCTATTTTCCCGCCAAAAAGGTGCAGCCTGTCCTGAGGCCTCTGGGGCTCACAGCCGTGCCAGAGGACAGGCCTGATGTGAGAAGCGCTGTGGTGACATACTCAGTGGTGGGGAAGCCTGTCCACTTGCTCAGGTCTTCTCCGGCCTTCTTCTTGTTGGACTGTCCATTTTCCCGCCAAAAAAGGTGCAGCCTGTTCAAAGGTCTCTGGGGCTCACAGACACGCCAGAGGACAGGCCTTGCATGAGGCAGAGCAGCGGTGGCATGCCCAGCAGGGAAGTGCTCGCCGCTTGTTCTGCAGCCCCCAAAAAGCTATGGCTCCCTGCTGGAGCCATAAAAAATGGAAGGAGATAAAAATTCTGAGGTAAAAACACTGAGCTCTATGAAGCTCGCAAAAACTGACCTGTCCCTTAGAGAGTCAGAGCTGGACTGGGGTTGGGATGCCTTCCCACTGTGGGAGGAGACTTCAAGCAAGTCTGGCCTGACTCAAGGAGTGGGAGGGTCAACCCACAAGGTTAAGAATGGTGCCCTTTCCTCTTCCAGAGAACATATTTCCTTTGAGGCAGTTCACATGTTTAGCAGCAAATCATGAAGGGATATATAATCAGATAATGAAGATGCTTAAGCCAAGTCCACTTTAAAAGCAGAGAAGAGGAGCAGAAGGATTGCACTTAACTGGGCCATAGAATGCTTTGAGGAAGATCTGTGAAGGTGGGATATATATAAAAAAATAGAGAGTCTTTTTGGGATACAGCATGGCCTTAACTAAAGCAAATGGAAGACTTCACAACTCATTCAACAGGTTCACACACAAGCATAGAAATACTGGAACAAAACAGAGAGTCAAATAACTGACCTCACAGTTTGGAGAGGCTGATATTAGAGTAATTGTTTTAGAAGCAAAGGGTTCAGCTACATAATTACCAGGTCAGGCGCAGGCCAAACTGTCTGTATGCGTGCGTGAGAGAGATGTTGTTCAAACTGGTTGTTAAGAGTCCATTTGGTAAAACAATTCTGTTGGCATGCTTACAAAAACAGGAGTTCTGCTGGATTTTTAAGATCTATATTTTATTTATTTATTTATTTGATTAAGGGCACAATCCAAACTGCACCCTTGAGTTGGTGCTAGCTGCTTGTGCCAGCCCAACATCACTAGTGCCAACATGGGGGTGCCGACCAGCTTTCCCATGTCGGCACTAGTGCCATTGGGCTGATGCTAACAGCAGCAGCAGCCCAAGGGCGCCGGCTCACTGCTGCGCTGTGCTCCTTGTGCTGGTCAAACTCGGCTGATACAAGAGCATTCTGGGCAGAGGGAGGGAAGGCGAGAGGGGAACTGGGTAGGGTGGGCAGGCTGGGAGGCATGCCAGCCCAGGGAGGGGGCTGGGGCTGGGATGCGGATGGTAGGCTGCATCCAAGACTCCACCCCAAGCCGCACACCTCAGCTTTGCACCTGCTACACAGCAGGCACAGATCCAAGGGCACAGATCCATAGGGTAGGCTGGAGCCTCCCCTAAGGCAAGGGCACATATGTGCCCTTGTCCCAGGGAGGCGTCCCAGCACTCCAAAGCTGTACTGGAGACAGCACAGGCCCACTTGCCTCACTGTTCCAGCATAGTTTAGGATTGCACTCTAATATAATTAGTATTTCTAGCCACTTCCTGCATAATGACATTACTTCCTGCTTAACAATGTCACTTCCAGCTCCCAGTACATGATAGGGAGCAGAGGCCAACAGCCACAGAGGTCAAGGGAGCCATGGACCAGAAATGTTTGAGAATCACTGCCCTAGAACTACGTATAAACCCTCTAATGTAAAACAATGCAACAAGCCACTGGTCCCCTACTGCAAGATAATCCAAAAGCTTTTTAGCCAGATCCGATCATTTCACAGCTATATATCATCTTCTACAAGATATGGATCATGCACAGCAGACCTTCACCCCATTTTTTTTGTCCTTGAAGCTTTAATACTGACCAGCACCAAGGCAAAAAATGATGACACTCTAGTAGATGCTCCAACATAGTATGGGTGAAACCCCCACATTCCAGCAACTGAGACAGAGTGGCAAAGTAGGACTTGCAAATCCTACCTCTGCCATGAATTCATTAGATGGCATCATACAAGTGGCTCCTCAGCTGCAAACTGAGGATACTAGAACTAAATTACGATTTAGATTGTTATAAGGACAGCACCAAGATAAATATATGAAACACTTTGCACATTTACAAAGCACAGTATAAAGTGTAAATATTATTTAGAACCTTTTGAGGACAGCAAGGCCCTACAGCACAGGACATCTGACCCAATTTAGCCTTCATTTGTAACAAAGGCTACTGTAGTACAGTGGTTCTCAACCCTTTTAGCACCAGGACCTGCATTTTAGAATGACAATCTGTCATGGCAGGAAGTGCCGTCATTGTGACGCCAGGGCCTGCCACTTTCCTGAGACTGCAGCAATAAGTTGGGTTCTTTCTCAGCCGTTTTCCAATAGCAAAGTGAATCAGAAAGAAAAAAGCCTATTTACAACCTTGACACAAGCAAAACAATCACACAGCCCTCCCCCTTTCCAAAAATCCCATCTTCCCATATTTTCCAAATGGCTGCTCTAGGAGGTCCGCGACTCACCTGAAATTGGGTCCCAACCAGTGATGTTATGCACCCACTATGCACCACTACGCGAGTACCGGTTCCTAGAAGTTGAACTGGCCCCGCCCACTCGAAGCTGGCCCCATCGGCTGGTTGGCTCAGCAGCTGCGCATGTGTACTGCACACCCGCAGCCGTTGCCTGCACTTTCTGTGAGGAGGCAGGCAGGCAGGCAGAGTGGTGGTAGCGGCAGCAGTGGCGGAGCGAGAGGACCGGAGGCGGCAGCAGCGAGGGAGACCCAGGAATAAGGCAGCAAGTGTGAGAAGGTAGGCTGCCTGGGGCTCCCGCTCCCTCCAGCCGCGCAGATCCAGCGTCCCGGTTCCTCCTGCAGCCTCCCCCCAGCCCCAGCCCCCACACAGTCTTTTTTTGGTCGCCCGTTCCCCCTCCTGCTCCTTGCCGGCCAGCCCGGCGCTTGCTGCCACGACATCACTTCCGGCTTATGACGTCACTTCCGGTGGGCGGACCCTGACAAGTGCCAATCAAAAGTGAGTACCTGTTCCTAAATCATTTGGATGACACCACTGGTCCCAACCCACAGTTTGGGAACCACTGCTGTATATTGCTTTTTTTTAAAACATCAGGTCCACCATTTTGAGGCTGCATGTACCGCAACCTCCATACAGTAGTTTTATGCAAAGTTGAGCTATTAAAACAGGTGACAAATAACTCACCCGTGATCACAGGCAAAAGATATTTGAGAACCAACTCGCAGGACCGTCGAGGATGTAACTTTTCCATTGTCGAAATCTGGAGGAGAACACATTGTTTCTAAAAGAAAAATTAGATCCAATCTTATCTCATGATTTAAAGAAAGTGGTTACAAGGCACTCAGAAAATAATGCCTCCTAGGCCAATTTTTTTTAAAGCAACCTCTTCAGACCTATTCATTTGGCCACAAAGTATCTGGGAAAGGGATAAACAAAGTGTTAAAGGCAGATAAATCAGTCCTTGACAGTAAAGAGCTGCATTTAATTTCACTTTTGGGGGTCCAGGGAAAACACACCCAACTTGATGCAGATGTTATCAAAATACTTATTCAATTCCAAACTACAAATAATAATCAAATTAGTCAAAATTAATACATTTCATTCTGCACTTTTTGCTAAAGAATTTAGGGCATTACACTTCTCCCTGCCCATATATCCCTCCTGCCCAAACGAATATCAGTGTACAAAAAGGTTGGCCTTGTATTTAACATCTACTTGAAACTGCTGGGGGAAGTCAGCCGGGGATTTGGAGTTGGATGACACCAATATGCGGATGACACCCAGCTCTATCTTTCTTTTCCACCAAGTTCCAACTATATGCTGTTTTTATATTTGGGATGTTCTGCTCTTTTTATGGTTGTTATCATTTTCATGTGTTTTAATTGATTTTAATTTTTAATATGTTATTTTAAATGGTTTTAACTTTTGTAAACCACTTTGGATTTTAGAAAAGTGGTATATAAATCTAATAAATAAATAAATAAATAAATTTATAAAATGCATAAATTAAAAATTAAAAGGAATACATCCAAAGCCAGCTGAACATGCAAGGGTGCTAAGACATTTTATGTTATTTTCAAAATTAACACATTTTGAAAATCAAAAGTAATTTATTTGCACTATTTCAAGAAAGGGTAAATCAAACAAGTGTTAAACGAGAGGTACATGCACTGACAAACTTCGCACCTTCTGATCAACATTTTGGCATACTGGGGACTGGAAGGCAGGGCAGTGAGAAAGACAGAAACCAGGTTGTAGACAAAATCCAGGCAGCACTCCAAGTGCCCAGATTTCGGGAGGTGGAGCATTCTTCCTGATGACAACACCTTTGCAATATTGTGACCAGCTAATTCAGCATGTACCTTCCATCACTAACTGTCCCAACTATCAATTATGCACTGTACACAGAAGACAGATGGTTTGAAAACCAATGTTTGATGACCAAGAAAGACTTGAGCTTATGCAAGTTCTGATATTCGCAGAGGTCTTCTGAAGGGGCAGGATTATGTTATGAAGGGGGGGGGGTGTTTCGGTGATTGTTTCCCCAAAATTTCTTGATTAAAATAGCAAATTGCACTGTTATGTGTTTTTATTCTACATTCTCATTCCAAGTTCTTGTTTTCATTAATTTTAAATGTTTTAAAATTGTATTAGGTAGATGGTATAGGTGATAGAGGCCAGCAGATGCAGCCACAGTATTATTACTAATTGGAAAAGTAGTCTATTTTAATTTCTGGAAAATATCTTAAACACCAAAACACAGTGTTTTGTGTTTTTATTCAGTTATTTTAACTGCCAAAATGCAGTTTTCAACAACAACAACAACAACAACAACAACAACAACAACAACAACAACAACACACCCCTAGTTCCTTTTTCTCAAACACAGAAAGGAACACAAACTCTGGCAAAAGAAATATAAGAAGGTGATATGGGAGGCCAAGACTTTGAGGAACACATGGCCAGCAACATAAAGGCGAATAATAAAAGCTTCTTCCAATATGTTAGAAGTAGGAAACCTGCCAGAGAGGCAATTGGCCCACTGGATGGTGAGGGAGGAAAATTAGAGATAAAAGAGGACTTGGAGATTGCAGAGAAATTAAACGAGTTCTTTACATCTGTCTTCACTGCAGAAGTCCTCAGGCAGATACCGCTAACTAAATGACCCCTCCTGGCTAAGGAATTAAGGGTGCAATCCTAAACTGAGTTAGGCCAGCATAACCGTAAAGTATTACTCTTGGAGTCAGAGGGGCCAGCACACAGCCGTGAGCCATCCTCCCTGACTCCGAGGCCGCTTTATGGTGGCCCTTGTGCTGGCCAAACTTTGCTGGCTTAGCTTATGCCGACCTAACTCCAGTTTAGGAGTGCGCTCTAAATCAGGTAGAAGTTGAAAGACAAGATGTTTTAGACCAATTTGACAAATTAAAGATCAGTAAGCCACTGGGCCCAGACAGCAACCACCCAGGAGTTATTAAGGAATTAAAGAATGAAGTTGCTGATCTCTTAACTATAATGGATGGAGCAGAAAAGGGAGTAATATACTGAGAAGACACTCTAGCTCAAAATGCCAGCTCTCCATGCTAGCACTTTAGCAGTAGGAAATATATGCTCTATTCACAGATACGTTAAGGGCAAATTTTAAGCTAAAAATCATGGAATTCGCTAAGAACAATGCACAAGTCAAGAGTAAAACTTAGGGGTAAATGAAATTCTTTCAATTTGATAATTTTGTCTTATGTTATCTGAGGCCGGATCCTCAAAAATTACCCGACAGTAATTGTTACCTAAAAACTGTATGTTCCACCTAATTTATTTCACTTTATTTTACTTCTCTTTGATAAACGTACCTTTTTATTCATTACCTGTATTTAACACATAACCCTAAAACAAGCCTGTGAGCCAGAATCAGTGTCTGCTATTTTGTGGTTATAACATAGGACATATTTAAAGTGGCTCTAAAATGTATTCTAAAATTCTTCAGAGTATGGTTCTTTATCAGTGTCGCCAAATAAATAGTGGGCAGAATAAGCCTTCCCACCCTTCCCCACTCCCACCCCCACCCCCTGCTGGAAAGATTTTTTTCATGAAGTGCTCCCAGGAATGGGCTAAGCAAAAAGCTGGAGTTGTCACAGAGAAGGCCCTACCTTATTTTACCGCCAACATGACCTGAGTCAAGGGCAGCACATGCAGCAGGGCCCTCTCAGATGACCTCAGGGACAAGGCAATATGTATGCAAGTTAATATCCTGAACTCAAACCATAACGCCTGTCCTGTTCCGTCCGTGCAGCGCCTCCCTTGCGTCGTCCAAAGTTGGCTGGCACGAGGGAGGCTCTGTCCCATATCGGGACGGGGATTGGTGGGAGGGAGGGAGGCTGGGGGGCGGGACTTGGGTGGGACATGGACAGGCTCGGGAAGTGGCCATAAGGTCACATCCTAACCCTGTCGGCGAGGCCCCGATTCGGGCTCTTTAGCGGGCACAGATCCGAGGAGCACATAGGGGAGGCTGGATCCTCCCTTGCCACTGCCTTGCCATGGGGGGGGGACTCCAGCCACTCCTATGCAGCACTGGATATGGCGCTGCCAAGTTGGCCTCGCCATTCCGGCACTGCATAGGATTGCGCCCTAGGACAAAATATGATGTAAAAGCATTGAACCAAATACAGCCCCTCTGAGGGCTGAACCTAAACAAGAGGCCTTGCCTTCTCATGAGGAGCAGCCGAGAGTGCAAATGGAGTTGGGGAAAAAGAGAAATGGAAGCCCTGAAATCAATACCAAATTAAGCTTGGACTCCACTGTTTCATATGGTGCTTTAGCTGAACAAGTAGACCTCTTTGTCCGCTCTCAAATTGATTGTTCTTCCTCCACAAAGAAAACTAGCCTTGCTTCTGGGGAAATATGTGGGTTTTCATCTGACACAGATTCTTGTGTTGCTCCTCAGCCATCAAACAGAAGCTCTCTTAGCTCTATTCAAATTACCAACATTCCCCATGTTCCTCTATCGCCCTCTTGTATCGTGGTAAAGCATACGCAGGGGGGCTTTTTCACCCTTGTAGATGCTGAGGCTCAAGTTGTTCCCCCTTTGTCATTTGATTTTATCAAGCCCAATGAGAACCCATAAGATGTTATTTTGATATATTTGTCAGTCTTTTAGTAAGAAATCAAGTTCTTTTTAGTTAAGTTTTCCAATATGTTAGATTATAATGTGTTCCAAATGAATCTGGACATAAGAACCGACTAAAATTATGTGTTTACTTTTCCTACTGCCTTGGTGGAAGGGTTGTTCTTAATCAATTGAATGTGATTGTCATGTTCCAAATATTGTGCCATGTGTTCTTTTGTGGAGGATGTCCTGATGAGTAAGTGTTTCCCTGTCGTATCTATGGCCCTGTCAGGCTTATCATGCTAGCTAAGTCTCTGGATAAATGGATGTATTGCCCAGATACTCTAAGGCAGAGGTATTCAATAATACTGGCAAAATAATTTATCTTCACTGAGTTGATGGGCCTCTATTGGTGCTGAATTGAGACATAATGGTTATTGATATGATTTTATGTTGATTTCTTCCATACTTCTTGTGTAGACCCTTTCCAATCCCTTTTGGCCAATTTGTTATTCCATTAATTGGCTTTCTCTTCCCAGGCAGTTTCTTGGTTATGCGTATGTTTAATGTCCGTCATTTTAAGATTCTTAGTAGCTCCCTAGTTTTACTCATGACTTAGTTTTCAATATGATCCAGTATGTCTATTTACTTCTACATTTGAGACTTGGTATACTATGGTCTTATGTTTTCCCTAACCACTGTCTTTGTGATAAACACTGGATATTTCTGGTCTTTGACCGCAATAAAAAAAATAAAACCCTCACAAAAGGAATATAACGTGAGAAAGGTCTGCAGTTTCCAAGATGGCTACTCCCAGCTTTCTGCAACCCACCTGACATCAGGTTGTGACCCACCAAGTGGGTCCTGACCCACAGTTTGAATAACACTGCTTTAAAAGGTAAAAACCAACACTTTGAATTGCATCTGGAAACTAATTACATGTTGCTTTTCTGGAAAGCAGCAATCAGCACATACAAATCCAGTCCCATACAAAATCTCTTCCTACTCATATTCCAAACATAGCCGAAATTTGCTGCTATTTCTCCCTTAAGAAGCTAGATTATCACTGTGGTTATACAGAAGAAATGGTGAGATGTACCAGAAGGGCACATGAGTAAATTCTAGAAATAATGTTGGAGCATTTCACTTGCTTGGGAGAAGCAAGAGCACAGCAGAACCACAGGATCAGAACTGGGAGAATTGTATGCCTAGTTATTCTGTATCCAACCATCCCTTGCATTATTGAAAAAAAGAAAAATTCATTAAAGGCATTCAACAACCACTCCGGGCAATGTTTCTATATCCAGGTATTATTTTGATGGGAAGGTTCACTTGAACTCAAAGCAGTACAAAAAGACAAAATATATCTTAAAACCCATCCAATTAGCAGTCCAGTGATGTTATTATAACTCATCTGCTGAAGCTCACTTCACATTTATGTGGTGGCTGCAGCATCAACAGCTGCAATAGTGATAAGGAAAGGGAGATCTCTCAGAGAGACTTCTCTCACTCCCTTCCTCGCCCTTGGAAGTTACCTTTAGAACTATACCCTACTTTTTGATCAGTATAGCATTTTATAGCATCTACAACCCATCTGACTATTGCGTTCTAAGCAGATTGTATCAATGTAAAGTATATGGGTGCAAAGGAGAGGTGGGTTGCCCTAACCTTCCAAAGTGCAGAAACTGTAAGTCATGCACAGAAAAAGTACCTGATGTTCCATTCAGTCTGGTAGAAGTAGTAGAATCCTGGCCTGGAAGAATCATAGAATCCTGGCCTGGAAGAATCATAGAATTTTGGGCTGGAAGAATCATAGAATTTTGGGCTGGAAGAGACATAGAATTTTGGGCTGGAAGAGAAAGAATGAAAAAGGAATACAATGGCTTTAAGTCATAATTACCTCTAGTGAGGCACAATGCTTAATCTTGAACACAAGTATTGGGAAAGACTTATAGGTAGGGTTACCAGATCCAAGCTGGGACAGAGTGCCTATACCTTTAACCATTGTATAGCAGAGGGAATTTTGGCAGGTGCAGCTTTTGAAACCCTTCCATGATGAGCTGCACCTGCTCCAATTCCCTCTTCTATATAATGGTTAAAGGTACAGGCACTCTGTCCTAGTTTGGATCTGGTAAGCCTACTTATAGGGAGCAATCCTAACCTGGAGTTAGGTTGGCACAAGTTACTTGCGCCCGTCCAAGAGTGTTCCAAACACACTGTAAAGTGCATTTGCAACACTCTCGGAATAAGGAGGCTGGTGCGTTTGCAACACTCCTGGGCCAGCACAAGTTATTTGTGCTGGCCTAACCCCAGGTTAGGATTGTGCCCTTAATTGCAATGAAACTTACCAATGACACATGTTGGAACAGAAGCTGCCAGTTACTGCCATTCTCACATTTAATAAGCCCAACCTCTGATGAACTATATCCATCATCACAGTTAATCGTCAAGGAATGACCAAGCGTTTATGAAGAGTTAAGTCAGTGTTTCCCAACTTGGGGGTTGTGACTCCCATTGGGAAAGGTTCCTGGGCCATTTCCCCTTAAGGGGAGTGGTCCAGGAATGGGTAACTGACAGCAGTACAGTGATCGCGGGGCTGCAGGCACCCTGGGGGTTCTTACCTCATGGGGTGGTGGTCCTGGCCTCTGGCAAATTTTTGGAGACCCGCAGCCCCCTTTGTGAGCCTCCCTAATGATGTTAAAAGCCCCATTTTGTGTGCACAAAGCACTTCCTCTTTTCCTGTTTCCATGTGAAAAGAAGTGCTTTGCACGTGCAAAACTGGGCTTTTTACCTTATCAGGGAGGTTTGCAGAGGGAGCTAAAGGACCCCAGAACTTGCCTGAGGCCAGCACAACCCCCCTCCTATGTGGCAATAACCCTCAGGCTGCCCACAGCACAATTTCTGGGCTTGGACACTGAGGGCGCAATCCTAAATTGCACTGGAATGGCAAGGCTGGCGGGTCTGTGCTACATCCCGCACAACTTAGGCGCACTGGGGAGTCACCCCAGGGCAAGGGCATGTTTGTGCCCTGGCCCCAGGAGAGGCTCCAGCCTCCCCATGGTGTTCCTCAGATCTGTGCCTGCTATATAGCAGGCGCAGCTCCGAGGAAGCCACGTGGCCCAACTGGCCGCATCCCAACCCTGACCCCCTCTCTGGGCCAGCTCGCCCACTGGTCTGCCCATCCCTTGCCCAGTTCCTCCCTTCCTCCTCCCAGAACTGCCCTTACACCAGCCGAGTTTGTCTCCCTTGCACCAACTTGGCTACAGCTAACGTCGGCCCAAGAGCTGGAGCGCTGATATGGGGGGGCTGTTGGTGCCCCCAGGTTGGCACTAGTAACATTGTGCTGATGCTACCACATAGCGTTGGTGCAACGTCACTTTGAGGATTGTGCCCTTACTCTCTGAAAAGAGCATCCTTTATAATAAATAATTTGCTCAAAATATGAAGCTAATTCTGAAAAAACAGCAAGAACCACTCATCTTTGGCCTTAAAGTAGTCACCTTGGAAGCTAGGACTGCCTTCTGCTTGCAGAACCTACTCAGACTGAGAGCAAAAATGGACAAAACAACAGCAAATTCCACTTTTGGTAGCATCAGAAAAAAACCTATAGAAGATCTCAGCCATTTTATCCCTGATATTCTAGGAGAATATCACTAAGGGCCAAGAATTTCACTAAGGGCCAAATCCATGATTGCCTTCCTGCTGCAAGGAAAAATGTCCATTTCCCTTTAAGGTGAAAGGCCCAGAAATTGGCAGCAATGTGGTCGCCGGGAAGGGTTTTTAAAAAAACTTACTTGGGGCTTACACTGTGGCTCTTTGGAGGGTCTAGGGAGCCTGTAACCCTCCCAGCAGGTTCAAACTGCTGTTAAATTAAAAAAAACACACTTCTGGTTTTGCAAAGTGTTGCTGCCCCCAACCTACCCATGCAAAGAATTACAGGGTTCCAAAAGTCAGAGTAGGGAAATTCTAACCAGTAACACAGATGGATTCAGGTCATTTCGTATTTGTAATTATTTCAGCCCATAAATTAATTTTAGTAATCCCACATGAACCTTCGAAATAGATTAGAATAGTAAAAATCTATAGCGCATATTATAGCATAATGCTATACATGTCTACCTTGCAAGCCATTTAACTTTATTTTTGCCTGTAAACCACTTTGTGCTGAAAAGCGGTATATACTGTGGATGGATGGATGGATGGATGGATGGATGGATGGATGGATGGATGG
>JAJKFI010000052.1:8651979-8723875 GCA_029204185.1 Lerista edwardsae | reverse complement strand
TGGATGGATGGATGGATGGATGGATGGATGGATGGATGGATGGATGGATGGATGGATGGATGGATTTCACTGAAAACAAACCCAACAAGTGAACCATGTAACTTAACGGAAGTTGCTTTCAATGAGACTTTGAATGAACTATTGTTAATCATGACTGATCGAGAAGGTTTCTCACAAAAAGCTCCTTTTAATAAGCAGCGCATTGGTGGGGGAAACCCTTCCCCACTCCCAATACTGCAATTTGGTCTATAGGCAGCCCAATCTGGTGCTAGAACACTGCGCTGTGTCCAGCGCAAGGTAGGTCCTAGCTGCAGTACACCTCAGAATAAGGGGATGTTTTCCCCTTACCCTGTGATGCACAGTCCTACCCCCCTTCCTGTGCCCAATATGCCTCTTGGTCAGCCCTCACCCTGCACTATCCTCCTGCTCTATCTACCCTGCTCTATCCAACTTCCCCTGCTATCTTGCCTCATCCAGTGGGAACATACCCCCTCCAGTGCTGGATTCAGGTTCTGGGGGCCAGCACACATCCTTAACACAGGTTCAACTCCAAAGTAGTCGCGAACAGGCTTTATGGCACATTCGTGATACATCTTGGCTGGTGCATGGGACTTACTCCAGCCAAAGACTTTCTTTGGATTGCACAAGCCCCTGGATTGAAATCTATTGAGGCTTCACTGGAGCAGTGTAATCTATCCAGTGCAGTCTTATTGGACAGCTAGGAAGAATTTTATGCTCAATAAAAGCACTTTGCCATATTTCAAGGGGAATATTTAACTTCTGTTACCTTTGCATTCTGGTGACTGTGAATGCCACTGTCCATCTATACCATTTGCGGCAATTCTGCAGGTAAGAGTCTCGAATCATAGGTGCAGGTCTGAGGAAGTCGCAGGGCCCCAATTGGCTGTGCAGCCCAGGGGCGGGGCCTTGGATGCGCCCTAACAGCCGCATCCCAATCCCACCCACCTCCCCTAGCCTGCATGCCAACCAGCCCACCCACCCCCTGCCCAGGAACACTTCCCACTCGCCCTTCCTCCTCCCAGAACCTCCCTTGTGCCAGCCGAGCACTTTACTATATTGCAAGGGAAATACTTAACTTCCGTTACCTTTGCATTCTGGAAACGGTAAATCCCACTGTCCATCTTCACCATTTGTGGCAATTCTGCAGGTAAGAGTCTCGTTTCCAATGAGAGAAAATCCTTGATCGCACACATATGTAACCGTGGATCCATACAGATAAGTAGCTTTGTGATCACTAGATTTCCTACCATTGATAATGTTGGGAGGGGAAACACAAGAAATGCCTGGGGAAGATAATCAACATTAACATTAATAGGAACATTGCTTAGAATATAACTGGGAAACCATACCTGTTGGAGCTATATTCAGGCAGAGGTTATTGTCATTGAAAAGATGTTGGCTGGCTAAAGTAGTATTATATATACCGTATATAACATTGTGTAAGTTGAAAAATTTATGCCTAGAAAAAAATATGACATCGACTAATATTCGGGGGAATACAACAAATACATTGAGTCATATGGTGGGTGGAGCAAGACCATAGCTGTTCAAGTGCATCTGACTGCACTGAGTTCTAACTGCCTGAGCATGCTCAGAAGCTGTGTGGGAAAATGAGCCACACTGCATGTTTACTTGTGAGTAAGCAATCATGCCCTGGTCCATTGAAAAGGGAAGGCTGAGAGGAATGCAATGTCACCAGAATGATCCCAATCTGATGGAAGGCTCCAAAAACACTGGAGGAGGAATCTCCCTTGATCACAGAGCTCCTAGCACAGCCATCCACTGTGAAACAGCAGCGTGTGTGCTTTGCAAATAGTGTCTGCTTGCTTTTTCCAGTGTCTCTTCTGCAGAGGAGGAGCTTTAGAGCTCAGCATCTTATCTGCTATTTAAGATCTCCTCTTATCTGAATGTAGGGATGTGGTGGCACAGCGGGTTAAACCGCTGCTGCTGGGCTTTCCGACCAGAAGGTTCGGAGTTCAAGACTGCGCGACAGAGTGAGCTCCTGTTGCTTGTCCCAGCTCCTGCCAACCTAGCAGTTTGAAAGCACCTAAATGCAAGTAGATAAATAGGGACCACTTTGGTGGGAAGGGAACGGCATTCCATTCCATGTGCTACGGTGTAGAGTCATGCCAGCCACATGACCACGGAAGCTTGTCCTCGGACAAAACGCCAGCTCTACAGGCTTTGAAATGGAGATGAGCACACACACCCTACAGTCGGTCCTGGGGAAACCTTTACCTTATCTGAATGGGTCACTTTGCATTACTGAGCTGGGAGAAGAGGTTTTTCCTGCATGTTGCAGACCAAGCCGAGGAGGAGAGTAGAAAGGCAGGAAAAAAACTAGGGAGGAGGGTTTGCTCCAAGCTCTCCCCAGGAAAGTTCAACACCTATTTCAGAACAATCCCTCCCCATTGTTTGCTCTCCCTCAATGATTACACAGCAGAACTTTCCCATAATCTCCAAGACCCCTGCCCTGGGAAATCCCTGGGTCCTCTTCCTGGGTCCTGATGAGCTCTAGTAACCCTGCATGGAAGAAGCAGTCTTTGGAGAGGAGCCCAACAGGAAAGGGCAGGGGGGACTTCCCCTGTCTTTCTGCACACAGATCTGGGTATGGGAGGTGGGGGAGGTGGTGGAGGCTGAGAGGCTAGGAGGGAGGCGTAGGCAAGATAATAGAAAATCAGTGAAGGACGTGGGGAAAGGCAAGCGGGGTGAGAACAATAGAGGAGAAACGAGAACAGGTAGGTTTGTACTTACCTGTGAACTCCCCTTCTCAGTAGTTCCAGTCAAGGTCAGAGTGGTACATCTGGGAAGCTCCTCCCTCTCAGACAGGCAGGTCAGAAGACTTGCACAGAGGGAAGGGGCTCCTGAATCTCCCAGTTCATTCAAAGCCTCGGAAATCTCTCAACAAAACTCTGAAGGAGTCCATCCTCCACGTGTAGGCATGAACTCACTTCGATGTAGACACTTGACGATGCAGTGCTGAGTGGCAGGCCCCAGCCCCAAATGACAAGAACTAAAAACTAGGGGACTCAGCATATACCGCTATACAAAAAACAGATACACCTACCCCGCTCCGGGATATCAAGGGCCATATGCCTCAATCCCTTGTGGGTGGGACGCTGACCCTGACTGGAACTACTGAGAAGGGAAGTTCACAGGTAAGTACAAACCTACCCATTCTCCAGTAGTTCCAGTCAGGGTCAGCGTGGTACATCTGGGATGTACCACAACCAACTGGTGGGACTAAATTAAGGCATCCTGCACCATGCTCTGCAGGACCCACCTAGCAAAGGCAAAGTCCCATACAACGAAGCTGTCTATCTTGTAGTGACAGATGAAGGTATTAGGGGAGCTCCAAGTAGCCGCCCTAAAAAGCCGCCAGTTTTTCTGGCCATTTGACCAGTTGTGCCCTGTCCTGCTACCCCAACTGGGACTGCACAAGTGAAGAAGGGTAAGGTAACGAAGACCCCCCCCCCCGCCCGATTTCATGTCCCTTAACATATGAGGATTCCGCTTGATTACCACGCACAAGCGATCCTGATGTCTCCTGTCTCACTGGGCTGGATTCAGACGAAGCGTCTAACGACATTTTTTTCCCCAAGACAAAATGGCATCCGGACCTTACCTCAGATGCAGAGAGACAAAATGGTGCCCGTTTCCCTCAGTGAAGAGAAAATGGTCGCTGGGGAACATAGGACAGGCTAGGGCGCTTTTTTGACATAAAATTAGCACTGTCTGACCCTCTGGACGCTACAATAGCGCAGAGTTGGGTCAAGGAAACTCCTGCGCGCCTGTTGCCTGCCGCCGCCTCAGAGAAGCACGGACCAAGCGCAGCTGCCCGCTCAACTAGGGCGCCAGGAACGTCTCAGATTGATCCATCCAGGGAGCTGCCAAATGCCAGGGCTTGTTCCTCAATGCTCCCCCGCTTCGATCACACACGGCTGCTCCCCCTATGGGGTAGATACGGCTGCTGAAGAACAAGCAGGGACCCGACGCTGCGATCGCCAAAGCGTATCGCTATCGAAGACACCAGCGCTAACTAGGGAGGGAGCAGGGAGGCACTTGTTGACAAAATACTGAAGTAAAATGCTGCATTGAAGGAGCTGGTCACCTAGCCTCCTGACTCGCCGCGAGGCAGGAACGGTCTGGGTTTCTCGTTCCTGCGTGCGGAAGGATGTGCCCGCCTTTTTCGCTGGCCCTGCCTACAGACATCCCTGACGGGCCAATCCCACAAGTAAGGAATGGGCTGCCTCTATCAGGGAACTCCCCTGGCTCTGTATGCTGTCACTATAGCCTCTCTAATCCAACGGAATAATATGGACAAAGATGCCCTGGTCTGTGTGCTTAGGAAGCTGAAAATGAATGAAAAGCACCTCCAATTTTCTGAAAGGCACTTAACTGTCCTGGACACATAAAAACTGAGCGCCCTGCGGACATCCAGAGAATGCCACTGTCATTTCCTGGGGTGACTAGGGTTTGGACAGAAGGACAGTAAAACTACCTCCTCTGTCCTATGAAAAATTGTGTTGACCTTTGGAAGGAAGGTAGGGCCCAACCTTAAGGTCCTGTCCTCTGAAAAAATGCAGAGCTCCTTCGCTACCAATAGGGCTACTAGTTCAAAGACCCTCCTAGCTGAAGTAATGCTCACCAGAAAGATGAGGGTGAGCTCCTTCAAAGGGCAAGTAGCCATAGGTTCAAAAGGGCTTCTGGTGAGAGCCTTTCCCACCCTGTGGGCACCCTGTGAATGGTAGGTGGATTCAAAATGGCCACCCCCTCAGGAATTTTTTGACTTGAGAGGAGAAGATAGGTTCCACCCCCTAGGATACCCTAGGATCAAAGCTATGACATCTAAGAGTGGCAGTACTCAGACCCTTCTCCAACCCCAACTGTAGTAACTCCAGGAGTTCCCTGACTCTAGGCCAGGGTTATCCAGGGTTAATCCCTTACCTGCACACTTCTCTACCTCCAGGTCAAGATGGGAGTATACTCCAGAGCCCTTTTCCTGCTCCGGGACCAGTTCTATCACTCCTATGTGGTGTAGATGTTGAATGGCCTTTAGTGTCTTTAGATGTTTGATCTGACACACTGGCCTGTGAACCTGAACAAACCGGTCGCGAGGCAGGGAGCGGAACTCTAGGGCATACCCCATTCTTACCTTGTCCTGGACCCGGCGGTCTGATGTAGTCTGGTTCCATCTGTTGGCGAACTGTTGTAGTCTGCCGCTGATCTGCAGGGACCCATTGGCGTCATGCTGAGTGTGATTTGGAGCAACTGCTGCGCAGGCTGTCCACAAGGCTTGTAAGTGGACTTGCATTGTCAAGGCCTTCTGGAACCTCGGTAAAAAGAAGAGGAGGAGGAGGAAGCTGAAGATGCCGAAACTCCTGATGACTGTGACTTGTTGCCACAAAAAAGCTGGGAAGACTGCTTGCCCTGAGGCTTGAAGGCTTTTTCTCGCATGGGCAAAACTTCCTTTTTTTCCTTTTCTGTCCACAAGCAGTGGCTCCAACGCCTCCCCAAAGAGCTTTTCCCCTCTGATGGGGATGCCAACCACCTTGGCCTGGGAGGCAGCGTCCACATCCCAGTGGCGGAAGCAAGTACTACAGCAAGCTGTGACGCTGGCAGCCATAGCACGAGCTGACAGTTGCATGGCATACGCAGTAGCATCTGAGACAAAGGCAGCAGGGCCAAGGACATTTTCCTAGTCCTTTCTTACATCCTCTGGGATCTCAAAATCCTTCATGAGAGCCCGTGTGCAGAGGAAGATTGCTCTGGTGATCAAGGAGCTGGCCACTGACGCTTTCAGAGCTCCTGCTGCTGCCTCAAAAGCCTTATGGACTGCCATCTCAATACGCCGGTCCACCGAATCCTTGGGCATGCCCTCCAAATCCACCAGCAAAACTGAGGTGGATCCCAGTGCCGTGATGGGGGCATCCACCATTAGGATCTTGAGGCGTTGCATTTCGCTGGCTGCTAAGGCATAAAACTTTGTGGTAGGTTTTTGGCTTTCTTTATTTCTAGCAGGGGATTCCCATTCCTTGTCAATAAGGAGTCAAAAGTGCTCAGGTAATGGAAACCCCTTAGGTGTCTCTTGCTGAGCTGGGAATGCCGCTGCTGCCCCCTAAACTTTGGAGGAAGTGCTGGCTTCTGCAGGCTCCTGCCCTTTCTGCAACTCCAAGTCCCTCATAACCTTCTGGAACATTTGAGGGAACATGTCGGTCTTGAAAAGCCTTGTGCCTCGACTCTCAGATGCTGTATCCTCCTCTGAGAGCTCCCTGTCTTCCGAGGAGTCCAAGGCAGCCTCCTCTCCCTCCATACCTGACTCCAAAAGCCTAAGTCTATGTGTTGAGGGTATAAGGTCCAGGGTATCTCCATTAATGGATCTGGCCCTCTTGCATCTGGAAAGGGTGGCCCCCGCTGTTTCTGACCCTGCGTCCATACCAGCAGCAGCTTGGGGCGAGGGTATGGCTAGTTGCTCTGCCTGCATTTCCACGGCCTGATCCTGTGCCTCCTGCGTCTCTACGGGTTGTTCCGGAGCCTCCTGCACCCCGAAATGTCTTATGGGGCTGCGGGCTCTTGCGGGGCAAGATGGATGCTCCCCAGCGCAGAATTTAGGGCCGCAGTCACCATCCATTGTAGCGCCACTTCAATCTCCCCCCAGGGAAACGCCAGCAGGACATCTGCACTCTGGGCTTGACCCTCCTCTGGGATCTCACTGGGGGTTGCCATACTGGAGGCCCACTCACCACTCTCCGGCGTGCTGCTGTAAAGTCACCACAAAATGGAGGCTGCCATCCCCATTCCTGGCAGGCTGCAGGCGTCAGAGTGATCGCTGCAAGGACACTGGCATTTCTAGCCCTCTCCCTGCCTAAAGGCTGAGTGAAGGGGTCGGGCAATTTATGTCCGCTATGTTGCGCTGCCGCCAGCAACCCGGTCAGCACAGAGGTCAGGAGCGATCGGAGCGTCTTCGCACCAAAACTCCAAAATGGCGCCCGTGACTCCGCAGTGAGGCCCATCTGTCTCCTTTGGGCCCGAGGGATTGCTGAGGGTGCCTTTGCCTGGCACAAGCCTAGGAGCATCCTGAGAGCCCTTAAAAGGGCTTTGGGATCTTCAAATCGCTGATCGATTCTCTTCTGTCTTTCTCCGATTTCTTTTCTGAAGAGCTATAGAGAAACATGACCTACTTAGCCATGAGGCTAGGTCGGACTGGGAAATCCAGGAGCCCCTCCACTCTCTGCAAGTCTTCTGTCGTCTGACCTACCTGTCTGAGAGGAAGGAGCTTCCCAGATGTACCACATTGACCCTGACTGGAACTACTGGAGAAAGGAAAGATCAGGTACAGGAAAAAGAGGAATACAGGGACAATGTATAGCTCAAGAAGGCTGAGAGGAATAAGTGGAGACTGGAACTGGGAGGGGAGGAACAGATAGGAAAAGGAGAGAAGGTGCCAGAGGCTGGAAGGGAAAAACCAGGTGGAAAGAGTATAAGGTAGGATAGGAAAGCTTAAGGAGAGGAAGGTGGAAGGAAAAATGCTAGGAAGGGATGGAGCACATTGCCAGGACTTGAAGGCTGAGACCTGGGAGTCCCAGCTGACCATTTCTCAGCAAGGGAGAGGTGCCTTGAACCAAGCACAGAGAAGCACACAGTGGTTGCAGTCAGACCAGATCAGGAAGAGAATGAGAGAGGGGGAAGCAAGAGACTGCTGGCAAGCCTGAGAAGATGTGAGGAGTATATATAGTGATTGATAGCCAGTCCCAGGAACACTGGGAAAAAAATGCTGGTCTGCCACAGAAGACAGTTTGAGAAACATTGCTGTATATGAACTCACTGGGAACTCAGTTTTCTTAGCCATATTGTTGTTGCATCATACATCAGAGAAAAAATTATCTAATTCAAAGAATTGCATATACCCCTAAGTTTTACCCTCGACTTATCCACGGATCATAGCAAATTCCATGATTTTGGTCTTAAAACTTGCCCTCGACTTATCTATGTGGTTGACTTATAGACAAGTATATACGGTACTGCTTGACAACCTTCTGCCATAAGGCTGGCCCCAGGAGTGGCATGACCCAATGTAAAACATTTTTGTGGAGCCCCCGCAAGTCCCCCCTGCTCACCAACCAATCATGACAATGGTTTAACACATCACAGGGAAATAGGTGGCTGACATTTGATAATGTTGACGCCAAATGTTTGTGGAAGGTCACAAATGTTCAATTTCAAGCCAATTGAACTCTGGGCCAGTGGGACAGCTCACACACAGGTGTTCTGCTTGCTGCTCCAGCCTTGCAAGTGTCAGCTGCATGGCAAGGTGCTGAGTGCTGCAGCGGAGCCCCATTACATGTGGGCTCTGATTCAGTAAAGTCAGCTCAATTGCCCTAAGGCTGACCCCAATCTGTAACTAACCAGAAGAAGTAAATTTGCTCATCTAATCCCAGAGAAATTAAAGAGAGTTGGAAAGTTCATATCAAAGTGCTCATTCTGCCTGACCCCATACAAGCAAAACAATTAAAATTAGCTGGGAAATATATTTTCTGCCCTTTCACTGGCTCCTGGAGGGATAACCATCCCCTGGAGGACAAAAGCAAAAGAGCAAGATTGAGATGGCACTGTGCGGCATGAAAGGAAGCAACAGGGCAAGACGTGGAGTATTAATTAAAGGAGGGTATATTCATGTTAAATGGGCCAAAGGGAGAGCTCAGTGGTTTCCATGTTAGCCCCACATGCTAGGGTTTGAAAGCAAACCCCAGTCCCGGTTGTAGGATCAGCAGCAATTAGTATTCAGAAGCAGAATGCCTCAAGACTGGGAGGCTTCACTTTGGCTTTTTGTTTATAACTCATCACCATGGAATGGGACCAATTTCCTTTTGAAGTTACCCAAGATAGTGCCCGCTGTTAACATATAATTCTTAAATTAATTCTTTACAGTGTGAAGGACTCTTGTCTGTACTGACAGAGGTGTAACAAGGGCAGAGCAGAGGAGCACCTTCACTGGGCACTATGCCAAAGATAGGGACACAACTTTTTCCTGAGGACCCTCTTGCAGACAGACAGGAGGATAAGGAAAAGCAGATACAGGGCCCAATGACATCCATTTTTCCAACACCAATTAACCTATACAGAATGTGCTCTGCAATCTGTGGTGGCAGGGGCAGTCACTGAGTCATCCTCATGGGAATGGAAAAATTTGTTTGCTTAGCCTGGGGCTGCATCAGTGCTGAAAAGTGGGATAGAATTGGGCCCAAAGTTTCTGTAATGAGAATTTGAGGCTCCGTCTGTTTTACATTCTGTGTTTGCAGAGGCATTGTGATGCCAGTGTGGCCAGGGCAATCTGCCCCAGGTGCAAAGCACTGGGGGAGGGGAGATGACATGGCTTGGGAACAGCACAATTGCTCCCTGTGCTTTTGGCTCCTTCTCACTGCTGACAACTAACAGAGCTTCGCCACTGGAGGGCCCTCCAGCCTGCCTCTGATTGGCTTGAATTTGGGGCACTCCAGAAGCAGTTTCATGCCCACATGCCTTTGTCCCAGGCCCACTGCTCATGATTGTGAAAGAGGAGTTACATGTCATGTGGGGTGTGATGCTTGCTCCGCGTTTGCAATGTACTAGTGAAGCGACTATGTGTTTATGATTGATTTCACTATGTATGAATCTTTGCAGATGGCCTAGTCAGGAGAACATACTTTTGTACAAAATTTGGAACAGTAAAGATCTGCAGGATCACACTTATGCCACACCTTGGAAATGTAGTCTAGAGTATGGTGACTCTGCTGAGCTCCAGCACCATAGCTGGGTGCTCATTGATTGGCTTGCTCTCCCCCCCCTCCTCAGCCACAGGAGGCAGCTGCTGCCCTCATTGGGCACTTGACCATGGGGCGTCGCCAGGAGCTCTCCTGGTGGCGAAGTGGCTTCCAGAGGGCCATTCTGTCCTGGATCCAAGAGGAAAATGGATCCTCACCCTCCCTCCCTCTTTTGCAGTCCAAGATTGGCTGGTCGCCATATTTGGGGCAGGGTAGGAATTTTTCTGCCTGCCTGATTGGCTTTTGGCAGGCAGTTTTTTCGCCTACCCTGGACTGCACTGGGGGACGGCAACCTTGGTCACTTTATTGCAGGTTAGCATGGGCGCAAAGGCTGGAAAGAGGCTTTTGGTGTGCATCCGGAGGTCAGCTAAGGCACTGAGTGACCCATCGGCAGACCCACAGTTGCTGACCAGTGCGTGGGGCTGGCAGGGAATCTCTTAGCCTCAAGCCTTGGCCCCGCCCCAGATGCTTTCTGGCCGGGGCAGTGTGCGCGGGCCTGCTGCCTCCGCCCCTGCGGGGGGTTGGACGATGAAGGGTCACACCCCAAGGGGCTGGCCTGGAGCCAGAATGTTTTGCCCGCCAGGACCCCCACTTATCCTGCCATGATTAATTGCTGCCGGTCTCCGGCTCCAAAAAAGTGGCCCGTTCATCCATACGCACCTATCTCTTGTGGCATCATTGGGGGGATGCACAGATAATAAACATTTCTATTTACTTGTTAGGGGAGTTTAGATTATATTTATACACCGGCTGTATAAATATACACAGTATACAGTTCTTGAATGGGAATATGTCCTATTATACTGGATGCAACTAACTTTGGAGCAGACCTGCCTGGGATTGCACTGTAAATCAGTATGTATTTATGTGTATCAGTTTGCAGAAATAAGGAATGTAAGAGACAACAGATCCACAGTGACACTCACTTAAACACAGCACTGTAGACTATTCCTGTAAGAAAACTTGAAACTAAAATATCTGTATTATGAGAGTCAGGCCCTTTATAACTTGAAGCGAATATATAAAATCTTACGTCTACAACTTGGGAGTCGAATCCATTCAACTCTGCCAGCTGCCAAAGTACAACGAGAAGTGTTGTGACCCACTAATCGATATCTAAAGGGAAAGAGAAGCTTAAATGTTTAGACATATGATATCAAGAGTGTGAGAGGATATATTATTTTTATTTTCTTGCCATTAGGTTAAGAAAAGTGAACCATTAACTTTATTCATGCTTCAGAATTGGTCAAAAAAGCTTCAAACTGCCCTGGTTAACATGGCACTATCCTAGGTTACAAAGCATTCATAAATCAGGAATTTCAAAATCCATTAAGAGTTGATGTCCGACCAAAACAATATGCTTACTTACCTGCCAACTTACTTTTGTCTCTGGTTAAACAAGAGCTAAAGCAAAAGAAAAGTGAACAAGCAAAGTATATTAGCCCATATGATGCTTTAGGGCAAGGGTCTGCTTTAGGACTCCAGCCAGGGGACCACATGCAGCCCAACACAAGATTTTATCCAGACCGCAGCAACTTGTTTTTTGGTCAGAGCACCTGCTAATGTTTGACATTTTACTCATTATGCAGCATTTCTCAGTTTAAGCACGGCATTGTTTCTTTGCAATGGTCACATTTCACTTTATTTGTAATGCTGATTACAAAAAATAGATCCAAGTAAAACTTATTCTTTTAAATTTCATTCATAAAGCTCTTTTTTTTTGGCCAGCAAAAGTGTGCAAAATATACAATGTAGTCCTCGTACTGAAAAGTTTGGAGACCACTGCTTTAGAGAGATTGTGGGTAAGTTCTTCGAATGAAAAATGAAGCATGTACATTCCAGGCATTTTCATTACTACATAATTGTAGAGAGCACCTCTAAAGCAATGATTACCAATATCAGGCAATCTTTTTAGAAAACAGGAAGTGTATAGAAAAAGTTCTGAGAGCTAGTTATCTTTATGGTTAAGAGCAGGATTCACGAAAAAAATGCATTCTTAGATCAAATCTTGCTTCAGCCAAATTCACTAGGTAGGCAGTTCCCATCTGCAATATGGAGGTAAATTTACACTATCCCAATATATAAAGTGATGTTATTTGTGGATCGTAATGAAAGCACTAGCTAAATTGGTGGTGAAATAGAGCTTTCCAAACAGAACCCAAAGAAAATGATTTGACCACTATTGATTACCAAGAGGAAAGATTCCTGCATAATGATAAGCCCGTTCATTGAAGAGATCATTGGGAATTGAAGATCATCCAAGCTGACAGCCCATACCCTTATTTCAAAGCAAGATCATCTGAAAGATCATGCAGCAGGAAATGCCAAAAGATATTTGAATGGTGCAGAGACCTTTTAGAGGCTGCAGGAATCTTCAGAATGGCACCCGCAACTAGCATGGACCCCTTAAACATGGCTGGAGGATGGGGTCAGCGCTGGTCACAGGTTCCATTCTGATGGTCCCTGCAGCCTTCAGAAGATCACTCCATATTGGATAGTGAGGACAGAGGTGCAGATAATGAGGTAAGTAGCAATTCTGCTTTTCGCAGATTAGCAAATTCACATATAAAAAGGACTAGCTGTCATTTACCTGACTGGGTTATTATAAGGACAACACCAAGATAAATACTTGAAACACTTTGCACATTTGCAAAGCACTGTATAAAGGTGAGATATTATTCAGAACCTTCTGAGGACAACAAAGCATCAGACAAAAAAGTAGCCTTCATTTGTTACAAGCGGTATTTGTAACAAGTGATATATAGCTTCCTTTTTTAATATAGCTCTTCATAAGTCTTCAAAACTACCATTTTGGGGCTGCTTATACTGCAACCTTCGTAATTTTATGCAATGTTGAGCTATTAAGACAGGTGACCAACAACTCACCCGTCATCACAGGTAAACTTTATTTGAGCACCAAGTCGCATGTTTTCCAAGGATATAACTTTGCCATTTTCAAATGCTGGAGGAGGACAGCTCTTTCCTAAAAGAAAAATGATTTAACACTGTTACATAGGCACTCAGAAAATAATGCTTTCTATACATTAGAGATGTGAGCTTGTCTTGCCATATTGTCAAAAATTTCCACTACATACAAGCATCTCTCATTTTACGCAGAAGTTAGGTTCTTGAAAATCAGCACGTATTTCAAAAAAGCATAAATTAAAAATCAAATGGAACACATTCAAGGCAGCCAAACATGCAGGAGTGCTGATAAGTTTTACACATTATTTTCAAATTAGCGCAAGCAAATTAGATTTTTGTTTTAGTTTTCAAAGTGTGATTTCAAAAACATGTCAATCAAACCCATGTTAAACAAGAGGTCTCTGCATTGGCAAAGTTTGGAGGAAAGTTTGGAGCATCAGACAAGTCTACTTCCACCTTCCTATCAAAATTTTGAGAGATACTGGGGGTTGAAGGCAAGGAATTGACAGAGAAATCAGATTGCAGACAACATGCAAGCCTTATTTCTGAGATGAAGGCTTCCAATGCCCAGATTGATTGGGGGGGGGAAGCACTATTCTCAACACGTGTACAGTCTAACCTTAACTCCACTTTGGTTTCTGTTTGGCATTTCTGGGAGCTAGCAGGACTTCATTCTGGAAGGGGTGACTCTTAGGAACTCTTAGGAAAGGTCATGCTAATTAAGGGCCACTAAAAGGAAGAAAGGCTGAAGCAACTACCCCACCACATCTAAGCTGCACTTGGAAAGGAGAATATACTATAGCTCACCACTACCCTAATAACTAGTAAATCAGTTACTAAGTTTCTGGTTTTATAACAAGCAAACTAAGCCATTGAATTGGGCCAAAATAGATATGACTTTAGTCATGTTGACATTGGCCCTCCTTGTGTCTTCCTGTAAATAGCATGCGCAGGATTCCAGTTCTAGGTTGCGGCCATGGTGGGAGGGACTCAGCCATCATAGTCCCAAACCAGATAGAGTCCCACCCACATGTACTATTTACAAACATAAGCAAGCATCAATTATGTTATTTACATCATGTCTTATCTAGCCTTAAATTAGTGACAAGGACAGCAGGAAAGCAGCTCAGCCATCACATGAGTGACAAGTAGCTCAGAAACTGTACAATGCTGCAATGACATGTTGAAAATGCTTATACAATCTAAAAGAACCATCACTGACACCAGATTAAAAGAGTGGGACAGGGGCATTGGTGATCATCTTTTTCCCTTTGATTCAAATACCTAACTTCAGAAATGCCATTTCAGTCCAGTTTCAGCTTCTGCTCCAGGTCTTACAATCCTCGACTTGTAACATCAGCAGGGGTAGCTACGCTTCCCCCCTCCTTTTGGCATCTCTCTGGGAGAGCAGGCATTTGGTGAAGCACAGGCACATCTGTAAAGAGTTTGGGACCAGGACATTTGAAGGATCTGTTCCTATGTGATCCTGTCAGCTCAATGAGGTCATCAACAGAGCCCTTGCTTCCCAAAGGACAGCTGGGGTGGACCAAGCCCTTTTGGCTAGGGCAGCCAGGGAGCTGTAGAACTCCCCATCTTTACTGCTGTTATCTTGCTTTTGTCATTTTTGGTATTCTAGTACCACAGTTCATGACCCAAGATACCAACTTTTTGAAAGAAAATGCCCATGTTAATGCCTGTTAGTTAAGATGAGGCACAGAATCCCATAATTCTCCTTCAGCACACCTTGAGTTCTTTAAGGCAAATACTGAGGAGTGGCAAGCAGAGGAGTGAGGATACTGACGATCTGGGTGAGGATGAAGAGGCCTGGCAGATGCATTTTTTGCAGTACTACATTTAGTAGAGACTGTACTTCTGTGAGGGCGCCATCCTAAGGCGCCCGTCACGCCGACGCTACATCATTACATCAGCGCGACACATGTAGTGCCGACACAGGGGCACCAACCAGCACCCCTGTATTGGCGCTCGAGCAATGAATCCTGTTGCGCCCACGCTAAGCCACCCTCGCGTTGGCCGAATCTGGCTGGCGCAAGGGAGTCTCCGTGTCCAGACGGACACAGGATTGGCGGGGGGAGGGAGGTTGGGACGTGGGTGGGCTCCGGATTCTAAGCTCGTCTTCATAAGGCTGAATCCTGAGCCTGTCTGGGAGGCCGCGTGGCCCAGATTTGGGCAGCGCGGTCTCCTTGGACCTGGGTCTGCTGTTTAGCAGGCGCAGATCTGAGTAGCGCATTGGGGAGCCTGGAGCCTCCCCAATGGTAAGGGCATGAACGTGCCCTTGCTGTGGGGAGGCTCCAGCCTCCTGGACCCAGCTTAGGATATGGCGCTGGCTGGCCAGCCTTGCTGTTCCGATGCTGGGTAGGATTGAGTTGTGAACCACTTTTGAGTATCTTGCACTCAACTGATGTACAACTGATGTCTTATATCCATCAACATCACTATCAACCTACATAACCCCTACTAATCTGTGTATATAGTACTTCTTTTTGTATTAATTTCCTAGTGCCAGTACTATGATTAACTAATCATACAGAAATAAATGTATGGAAAACAGTTGTAAAAATGTCTTCCAATTGTAAATGATTTAAAAATGCACATTTGTAAGAATAAGTCATGCTGCTCTTGGCACTCTACGTAGTACTGTGATTTTATAAAAGTGCAGCCAAATTCTAAACAATGTAATGGGATTAAGCACTCTTGCACAGTCCTCACTGGAGTTGATGTCACCTCTTGCGGTAACTCTTGGGTGGCACTTCATAAATGTAATAATAGTACAGTGGGCCGTCATCAGTGGAGATTCTGCTCCAGGAACTCCCGTGGATAAGGAAAACCGTGGATATTCAAATCTGCTGTTTCCCAACTGGAGCTGAGCTCAATCAGAAGCAATGCCTGAAAAAAGACTCTTATTTTTACAAGAGTCAAGATGCCAGTTAACGTTTCCCCACATTTTAAAGCACCTTCCAATCAGAAGACAATTAAACAATGTAACCCCATCAGGAGGCATATATATGATACGAGTCTGATGAATAATGCAGTTATATACAAATTCCAGGAAGTTCAATTACAGTATTGTATATGCGGGTGGGGGAGAAGGGATTTTGAAATATTATGTTTCTCCAGGAGCCTCTTCAGAGCTAAAGGCAGTTTGTTATTCACTCATGCCCCCACCCATAGGTTAAGCCACCAAGGCACAAAAAGATTTCATGAATCTCTAGAAAACAATAGCAGAGGCACAGAAGTTGCACGGTCACTTTACCTATTAGCAGATACAACATCTCAGAATATACTATTAACTATTATAATAGTTAATATACCATTAACTCAGGGTGTAACTACATGGCACAGAGAAAACAACAGCCCCTTGTTAGATTCTCCCCCCTGCTGCAATATGTAGCGCAACAGGTCTGTTGTGACCTTACAGGCATCCTGGCCATTTCTGCCCCTGGCCAAGGTGCTTGCAAGGTGGCTACAGACTTATATACGTAAATGCAAAGGACTAGAAATTTGTCTACTATAGTGGACAGAACACTAACAACGCCGCATCCCTTCTACTAATTCCCCATACTACCAAAGCTTCCCCATCCTGTCAAGCACAAGGGTGACCTACATATACAAGAGCAAAACTGCATATCTTTCATATTAGGGATTAAAATACACTAAAACTAGCCACCAGAGCTACACAAACACTTGGTCACAGGAAGCCTATTAACATTCATCCTTCCCCGATGAGAGACATTGACTAACAAGCAACTAGTACAGTGGTTCTTACACCTTTTACCACCAGGACCTACTTTTTAAAATGACACTCTTCTGGGAGCCAACTAGCTCTAAGAAAAAAAGAAATAAACAGTTTCACCTTTCCACAAGCCTGCTTTTATCTTTAGGATGATAAGGCCCACTGTGGAGCATTTGTTGAGCTCCACATTTATTGGGTTGGGACCATTATGGTGGCCAAAGTAAATTTGCCTACTCCCAAGTAAACATACATGTTCTGTTCAATCTCTGTTTCCATAGGGCTCAATATAGTACATTTTCCTGGTCAGCCTAGGAGAATATTTCCATCTTGAGTGTTTTTGGGGAGCTTGTGTTCATTGGATCAGGAAGCATCCAGGTGCATTCCGTTCCTCTGCACTTGCTCCTTGAAGTGGACTGAGGAATGTCCACCTACTCATGAGTAAATGAACGCATGCATCTCCATTTTAGTTTACATAGGACTGAAGAAATTTTCCTTGTCAGCCAGGAGGTGGAGAAGGACTTGCTTCTCGAGTGTATTTTGGGCCCTGAATTATTCCGATCATGACCATTCTGCCGGCGTTGCATACCTCTCAGCCTACTCTTCAAAGTGGATTGAGACATGTTCATCTACTCACATGTAAACATGCAATTGCAGCTCAGTTTCACTTCCCATAGGGCTCAATCAGTGGTGTCATTCAAATGATTTAGGAACAGGAACTCACTTTTGATTGGCACTTGTCGGGAACCCGGAACCAGCCACAGAGCCCGTTAGGATCCGGAATGCCTGTTCTGGTCCATTCCCCCTGAATGACATCACTGGGCTCAATACATTTTCCTTGCCTGCTGTCAGCTGATTTTACACCCCATCATCAATAGTTGGGGAAACACTGAATTAGCACAAAGTAAGGATGTTTTTTAAATTGATAATTTTGCTTGCTACTCACATGGTGCCATCAATCCCTGTGTTTGGCTATCCCTGGCCATTTTGGAACTATTTCCTGCATCTGAAAGGCCATTCTTAATATGCGGTGGCCATTCTGAAGCAATCAGCAGCTATCTTTGAACATCCACGGCCATTCTGATTGGGGATCAGGTAAAATTTATTTACGCAGTTATTGGGGTACAAACCCACCACCACCTAGGATGACACCCAGAGTGCTCTGCACACCCCAGTGCCGCCCCGACTCTTGAAAAAAATATTTCAGTTACAGTTACCCTGACTGAATGCTCGCTCTGTCTTTCAAACTTAAAGCTATAGGTATACAAATATGCTTGCTATGTACAACTAAAATAAAGTTGCAAGAACCTGAGAAGCCAGAGGTTTAGTGTGTGTATCAGTCACCCTTGGGTGTATCAGTTGGGCTTGGTTCCTTGTTAAGATGATGGAAATAGAAGGCTGGCATGACTAATAGCAGATACGATTCACAGTGTATATGCTGATACTATAATTTTATTTTTCCTTTGGCTATGGAGTACTTTAGTTTATTTGAAACCTCATATTCAAAGAACAAAATATATATTCTTGCAAACAGAGAAAAAACAACATCAATTCTCATCCCCTTGATGGTCATTTAAGGGCAGGACTCAGCAACTTTACGTAACACAGCGTCCAGTTTGTCTTCAATGTCATCCAGTCGATCTTCCAGTGACCTGGCTATTAAATAAAGATAAAAACCAATATGATTAAGGGGATTGACAACCTGATCTGCATTTCTGGCTCGTATCAATACATTTCTGACTCGTATCGTATTACCGTGGGCAATAACATGTGTTTATTATGACCTCTTGTAAGATCAGGACCACCATTTTGCTGATTAACTTTCTTTGGTTTGTGGAACAATCAGGGAGGAGAAGGGAGACAGCGAGCGCAGAACAGGGACGCAAAGCTTCATTGGCAGTGCATTAAATAAGGCAACTTATTTACAGCATGTGTGCACATGGATGACTGAACACTCTATAAGAAAACCAACAATGCCTACCCCTTTAAAAAAATAGCTGTTTGAGAAAGAGCTTCTTTCAACTGTCTCTGAACAATCACCACATTTACAACACCAGACTAGGATAAGCCCAAGCAGACAATTGGCAATGACGTAACTGCTGCAATCCTCTCCTTCTCCCCTAGCAATGAACCCCCTGTGCCTATACTGTACAGTGTTTCCTTTCAGGGGTATTCAATTGTACTGCTTAATCCTGTATTTTGTTAAATATGGCAAAAAAAAAATTGTTTTTAGAATTTTGGCGTTGGATTGAGTGACAGAGGGATCACTGCTCAGCTATTGGGGAGGGGGGAACCGAAACAGTCTGCATGAACTGTCAATCAAATCTACAGCATATAAAGAAGCTGAGGATTACATAATAATGCAATGGAAAGGAAGAATTCAGTTTCCAGCTATTTCAAGAGCCACCACCTCTTCTCGGGCATGATGGACTGGAACAGAAAAAAATAGCCTGATTTTACCACAGACTGTTGCTATTTCCTGCACATCAGGAAAAGGGGAAGATGTTTTCTAAGCACTGCACATAAAATCATTCTCTACCTGCAAGGAAGTCTTCACCGTCTCCAGCTTGGATACATTTTCTGCTTTCTACAGTTGCAGTATATGATAGAATTAGGGAGGCTTCATCTAGATGGAGGAATCCTGTCCCAATCCTACATTCCAAAATAGCTCTTTCATTTCTATTGAATGTGATACAGCACGGTGCTGCAACATGGGGATCACTGAATGTGAACCTGATCCCTGCAATCCTCCTGAAAATGTGGGTGTTGGGAAGTCCACAGGACCTGCTCCATCATGGCACTGTCCATAGGGAGCATGCCCATCCCCTTCCTTAGTCAGCTCCCTTTCACGGGCTCCAATTCTGCTGTCAGTCTTGCAATTTATTCAGAAACAAAACTACATACAGAAAATACCAGTTCAAAGTTTTACATGTGACAAAGAAGAGGGATATTACAAATATCCCTCTTCTTTGTCACATGTAAAACTTTGAACTGGTATTTTCTGTATGTAGTTTTGTTTCTGAATAAATTGCAAGACTGACAGCAGAATTGGAGCCCGTGAAAGGGAGCTGACTAAGGAAGGGGATGGGCATGCTCCCTATGGACAGTGCCATGATGGAGCAGGTCCTGTGGACTTCCCAACACCCACATTTTCAGGAGGATTGCAGGGATCAGGTTCACATTCAGTGATCCCCATGTTGCAGCACCGTGCTGTATCACATTCAATAGAAATGAAAGAGCTATTTTGGAATGTAGGATTGGGACAGGATTCCTCCATCTAGATGAAGCCTCCCTAATTCTATCATATACTGCAACTGTAGAAAGCAGAAAATGTATCCAAGCTGGAGACGGTGAAGACTTCCTTGCAGGTAGAGAATGATTTTATGTGCAGTGCTTAGAAAACATCTTCCCCTTTTCCTGATGTGCAGGAAATAGCAACAGTCTGTGGTAAAATCAGGCTATTTTTTTTCTGTTCCAGTCCATCATGCCCAAGAAGAGGTGGTGGCTCTTGAAATAGCTGGAAACTGAATTCTTCCTTTCCATTGCATTATTATGTAATCCTCAGCTTCTTTATATGCTGTAGATTTGATTGACAGTTCATGCAGACTGTTTCGGTTCCCCCTCCCCAATAGCTGAGCAGTGATCCCTCTGTCACTCAATCCAACGCCAAAATTCTAAAAACAATTTTTTTTTTTGCCATATTTAACAAAATACAGGATTAAGCAGTACAATTGAATACCCCTGAAAGGAAACACTGTACAGTATAGGCACAGGGGGTTCATTGCTAGGGGAGAAGGAGAGGATTGCAGCAGTTACGTCATTGCCAATTGTCTGCTTGGGCTTATCCTAGTCTGGTGTTGTAAATGTGGTGATTGTTCAGAGACAGTTGAAAGAAGCTCTTTCTCAAACAGCTATTTTTTTAAAGGGGTAGGCATTGTTGGTTTTCTTATAGAGTGTTCAGTCATCCATGTGCACACATGCTGTAAATAAGTTGCCTTATTTAATGCACTGCCAATGAAGCTTTGCGTCCCTGTTCTGCGCTCACTGTCTCCCTTCTCCTCCCTGATTGTTCCACAAACCAAAGAAAGTTAATCAGCAAAATGGTGGTCCTGATCTTACAAGAGGTCATAATAAACACATGTTATTGCCCATGGTGTGTATTGATATGAGCCAGAAATGCAGATCAGGTTGTCAGTCCCCTTAATCATATTGGTTTTTATCTTTGTTTAACAGCCAGGTCACTGGAAGATTGACTGGATGACATTGAAGACAAACTGGACACTGTGTTACGTAAAGTTGCTGAGTCCTGCCCTTAAATGACCATCAAGGGGATGAGAATTGATGTTGTTTTTCCTCTGTTTGCAAGAGTATATATTTTGTTCTTTGAATATGAGGTTTCAAATAAACTAAAGTACTCCATAGCCAAAGGAAAAATAAAATTATAGTATCAGCATATACACTGTGAATCGTATCTGCTATTAGTCATGCCAGCCTTCTATTTCCATCATCTTAACAAGGAACCAAGCCCAACTGATACACCCAAGGGTGACTGATACACACACTAAACCTCTGGCTTCTCAGGTTCTTGCAATTTTATTTTAGTTGTACATAGCAAGCATATTTGTATACCTATAGCTTTAAGTTTGAAAGACAGAGCGAGCATTCAGTCAGGGTAACTGTAACTGAAATATTTTTTTCAAGAGTCGGGGCGGCACTGGGGTGTGCAGAGCACTCTGGGTGTCATCCTAGGTGGTGGTGGGTTTGTACCCCAATAACTGCGTAAATAAATTTTACCTGATCCCCAATCAGAATGGCCGTGGATGTTCAAAGATAGCTGCTGATTGCTTCAGAATGGCCACCGCATATTAAGAATGGCCTTTCAGATGCAGGAAATAGTTCCAAAATGGCCAGGGATAGCCAAACACAGGGATTGATGGCACCATGTGAGTAGCAAGCAAAATTATCAATTTAAAAAACATCCTTACTTTGTGCTAATTCAGTGTTTCCCCAACTATTGATGATGGGGTGTAAAATCAGCTGACAGCAGGCAAGGAAAATGTATTGAGCCCTATGGAAAGTGAAACTGAGCTGCATTTGCATGTTTACATGGGAGTAGGGAACATGCCTCAATCCACTCTGAAGAGCAGGCTGAGAGGTCTGCATCGCCACCAGAATGGTCCTGATCCGATGAACTCAACTTCCTGGGATATGTATAAAACAATGCATTATTCATCAGAATTATATCATATATGCCTCCTGATGGGGTTACATTGTTTAATTGTCTTCTGTTTCTAAGATGCTTTAAGATGTGGGGAAGCTTTTACTGGGATCTTGACTCTTATAATGCCTTTTTCAGGCATTGCTTCTGATTGAGCGGGGGGTGGGGTTCCTCTATATGTTTGCATATATTTTGGGCATGGATCAACCAATCGCTAATATACAAGAAAACTCGTGAACATGTGATGGGTATTTATTGTAAATAATGGAAAGGTTAAATGCATATAAAATATAAGGAGGCACCCTATACATCATTCATTCATTTCAAGCCACATTTTGCATTTGTCAACACAGCTGCTGCTATGTTGAAGCATTTTGCACACACAATCTGCTACCCTCAGAACATATATGATGGGGTGTCAAACATAAGGCCTGGGGGCCAGATGCGGTCCTCAGAAGCTCTTTATTCAGCTCTCCGGCTCTTCCAGCAGACACTGTGGATTGTGTCTGCTACTAGTCATGCCAGCCTTATGAATCCCTAATCTTAACAAGAAACCAAGCCCATAAGGCCAATTGATACACACACTAGGTCCCTGGCTTCTCAGTGTCTTGCACATTTTATTCTAGTTGTACTAAGTATACATAGCAATCGTATTTGTATATCTATAGCAGTAAGTTTAAAAGGCAGAGCATTCAGTCAGGGATAACTGTAACTGAAATATTTTTTCAAGAGTCAGGGTGTCACTAGGGGGGTGCAGAGCACACTGGGTGTCACCCTGGGATAAACAAAGGTTCTCAACAGTGGTGGGATTCAGGGGGTTCGCCCAGGTTCTATAGAACCGGTTGTTAAATGGCCGGGCCCTGCTCACTTGCTTACCTCGGCTGGCTTCGGGTTGTTGTTTTTTGCTCCGGATATGATGTCATAGAACCAGTTGTTAATTTATTTGAATACCACCACTGGTTCTCACTTACCAGACTGCTAAAAAGGCTTCACAGTTGCCACACGGAATGCAGGCATGCAAAAGTCACAATCCAGGAAAGACTGTTACCTTCTTGACCTTTTGCTTGCCTGATGTTGCATTCCGTTTTATAACTGTGATATAAGGAAGGCTTTTTTAGCAATCTGATAAGCAAGAATCTTTGTCATTTGGGTAATCAAGAACAGTTCCTAATTACAGTTTGCTAAAAAGCCACCTTGCTTTCACAGGTAAAAAAATAGGACATTTGATGACAAAGAGGCACAATTGATCGAAGGACAGACTGCCAGAAGAGTAACAGAAAGCAGCTCCCTGTGTACGTTCAGGCAGTATCAACTCTACTGTGCCTCTCCTTGCCTGTTCTGTTTTGTCCCGTTTTGCAGCTTGGAATGCAAGAAAATTTTAAGGACAAGGGGAAAGTAATAGGTGGACTGGCAAGCACCCTATAGTTAGTATAGGGTTCCTCAAATCCCTGGTTTCTGGTATCGGGGGGGGGGCAGGAACCTATCCCCCACGGATACTGGGGCACGCCTGTAATCGCTTTCACATTCCATTCTTCAGCGAGAGAGGATCTCAGAGCAAGCTTTAAAATAGTAGAAAAGTGATTTTTAGAAAAGGCATGTGTTTTTCCCCCTTCTCCAGAGATCAGTAGGGTCCTTATCTTGTTGAGTCAATAATATCTCAATATCTTATCAAATCAGTGTCTTAAAAAAGTTGGACCTATATCTTCATGGTAAGGGAACATTTGTTCACTTACCTCGGGACTGCATCTGTGCTGGAAGGTTGGATAGGATCAGGCCCATAGTTTCTGTAGTTTTGAGGACCCATCCATTTTACATTCTAGGTCTGTGTCATGATGCTGACGTGGCCAGGACAAGCCATCCAAGTTGCAATGCTTGGGATGGAGGCAGGGACATAATACAGCTCAGGACAGCACAATTGTTCCTGTGCCTTCAGCCATTTCCACATTATCAGCAACAAGCATAACTGTGCAACTGGAAGGCCCTCGGGCCTGCCTCCAATTGGCTTGAAATTGGGTACTCCAAAAGCAGGTGGCAACACTAACACAATGTCATCACGTCATCACGCACTCCAGATGCCTTGCTTAGTGTCTGTGCGCCAGGAGCTATCAACCCAGGCCACCACTCATCAACATGGATGGGGGGGTTACGAGTCGTGGGGGGGGCCTTGATTCCCACCCCAGGCTTGCAATGTACTGACATAGCTAATGTGTGTTTGCCGTATCATTGTGCATGAACCTTTGCAGACAGCTTAATCAGAAAAACACACTTTTGAGTAAAATTTGGTATAGTAAAAAGTTGCAGGGTCACACTTACGCCAGACTCTGTAAAAGTCATCTAGAATGCAGTGACTCTTAATATTTCTATTTTGTTGTTAGATAGGTTTAGATTATATTTACAGGAATATACACCAATGCTGCAATCCAATACATATAGTAGTATGGGAGAAAGTTCTATTATATTTGATGCAACTTACTTCTGAGCCAGCTTGCCCAGGATTGCACGGTAAAGTAGTACAGATAGAGCCCCTTTTTTCATGGATTTGCCTCACTGCAGATGCCAACCACCCATATCACCCCATTGAAGACCTCCCAGACGTGATCGGAACCTTGTTCCGGTTGCATCTGGAAGGTTTTCTGAGCCTCGGAGAGGCCGCACACCACAACATGTAGACTCTCTGAGGCTCAGAATGACGCATGGAGACTTTTTTCCAGAATGGCTCAGTTCTCAACCTCCATTCTCCGAGGCTCAGAATGGCTCTAGTGGGCTCAGAAAACCATAGATTTTGTTATCTGCAGGAAGTCGGGAAACAGAACCTCCACGGATAAGGAGGCTCCACCTACATGTATTTATGTCCATTGTTTTGCAGGAAAAGTGGATGCAAGAGACAACAGATGGAAATCCACACACTCTTATTTAAACAAGGCACTGTAGACTATTTCTGTAAGAAAGCTTAGATAAACTAGAATATTTGTACTATGAGTTTCAGCCCTTTATAATTGAAATGAACATATAAAATCTTACGTTTGCAAGTTGGGAGACGATTCCAATCAATTTTGCCTTCTGCCAAAGTACAACGAGAAGTTTTTTGACCCACTAATCGATATCTAAAGAGAAGGAAGTTTAAATGTTTATTCATACAGTATGGTGTGAGGGGATATATGATTTTTATGTTCTTGCCATTCTAAATTTTAAACTCCATTAAGAGTGGGCCTTCATTCAAAATGATATGCTTACCTATCTGCCAGTGCTTACTTTAGTCTTTAGTTTAAGAAGAGAGAAATCAAAAGTGATGAAACCAGCTTGCATGAAAAATGGTGCACGTACATTCCGTGCATTTTCCTCACCAGCAATCAATTCAGTGGTTGTATCACACAAACTCTTGTACTAAAGTAACTCAAACACCTCCTAGTTCCATCAAGTTAGTTATGGAAGGAAACAGGAACCTTTGACCCAACCTTCCTAAAGAAGGAACCTTTGACCCCAACCTTCCTAAAGAGCCTCAAAACAGTGTTCATTGTATCCCAGTACAGGCATACCCCGGTATCCAATGGGGTTCTGTTCCGGACCCCACCATGGATTCCTGAAACCGTGGATACTGGAGGAGTACCTTTTTAAAGATAGGGGAACATCAGTGGTTTTGCTGCAACAACGTAAAAAAAAAAGAGATTTGTTTAATGTTCTCCTATCTTTTTAATAGGCGTCCCAGTATCCATGGATAACTGAAACCGTGGGTACCAGAATAGTGGATACACGGGCACACCTGTATTGGAAGAGGTCTACAAAATGCTTTCCAATGTAGGCAGTCCACAGCTATAGTATTTTAGAATTATAGTAAACAATAATTATCCACAAATTTGGAATCCATAGATTTGTTTTACCGTTGGGTCCAAACGCCCAGACTGGACCCCGCCTCCACCCCTCCTGTGCTCTGATCAGATCGAAAGGCCTCCGAGGCATCTCAGAGGTTTCTGAGGCCTCAGCAACAAAAACTATGATTTCTCATGGCCAACAAGTGGTCATTCCAGAAGACAGAAGGAGCACAGAAAATTTTCTGAGAACTAATTACCTTACTGCAGCTGTTTCCAAAGTGATGAGTCACAACTCACCACAGGGAACAAAATCTGGGCCATTCCCCCTTAAGGGGTGTCCTGCAGCAATTGCGGTACACAGGCTTTTTACCTGACCTGGGTGGTTGCGCTAGCCACCAGCAAATCATGCAGGGATATAGACTCAATGAATATGCTTAAGCAAGTTCACCCTAGAAGGAGAGTGGGGCAGCAGGAAGATTGTGTCGGGCCATAAGAGGAAGATCTGTGAGGGTGGGAGGGAGAGAGAGAGAGACCAATCCTCCCAGGCACCCAACTTCCCTGGGATCCACATGGATGGGAACAGGCAGCAGGGCAGCCTCACGGAGGTCCTTGCAGCCGCTGCGACAAGCCCGCACCTCCCCAGATACCCGTGGTGGGCTCCAACAACACTCTCGCTGGCAGGGCCAGCTGCAGGGAGATGCACCAGCCCCAAGCTCGCCGCAGCAGGAAGAACAGCGAGCGGCCCCGAGCTTGCCACAGTGGGAAGTGCAACAAGTGGCCCCGTTGCTGCCATGCCAAGGAATGCAGCCAACGAAGCGGGCCCAGGGCAGCTGCGCCAGTCTACTGAAATTGGGCCCTGTCCTGCCGAACACGGCACCAGCCCAACTCAACAGCGGCGGTGGCTTCCACAGAGCCACGCCGTGAAGGGTGAGCCCGGCAGGGAGAGGAAGTTATTTCCTGGCGACTCCAGTCGGTGATCCCCCTCCCTCGCCACAGCAGGACCAGGCTCTCAGCTGGAGCAGAAGCCAGCAGGCCCCCAGGACAAGGCTCACCTGAACTGGGAGCCACAGGAGGAAGGCTCACCAGCCACGGAGCAGGTGGATTGGATCCTGAGCATGACAGTCCGCCCAGAGCAGGACCAGGCAAGGGAAACAAAGACAGGACATACCCTTAAAAACCCCAATGGCCAATGGTGAGAGGCAGAAGGGGTTAGGCAGCTGGCTGCTGCGGAGGCTCAGCTTGCCCTTACCTTAAGAAACCCCTCAGGGGAACAGGAACAGGGTGGAGCAACCCCCTGCCCCCGATTTTGACCTTCTGAGGCCTTTCCTGATTTGGACTGGTCACTTGGGGCTCAGAAGGCGTGGCCGACAGGCAGACATCCAACCGGGGTGGCATGAATGCATGCCCCATCCTGGACAAAGAGTGAGTCCTGTTGGCATACAATATGGTCTTACTAAAGGAAGCAGAAGACTTCACTTATCATTCAGCCAGTTCACACACAGGCACAGAAATACTGGGACAAAACAAGAGTCAAGTAACTGACCTCACACTTTGGAGAGAACCAATAATAGAGGAACTGTAGCAGCAACGGGTTCAGCTACATGATTACCAGGTCAGGTGCATGCCAAATACTGAGATTTTTGAGGCAGAGCCCAGTGATGCCACAAGGCTGCCAACCCTTAAGAAAACAAAACAAGTAATGATATCCAGGCAGGGCCCAGCCTGGGCATTAAAAGGGAGAAGAGCAAGTAAAGGGAGAAGGGCAAGTGGCAGCCCAAAGAGAACTTGATATTTATTTTGGCTTATCTGAGAAACAAGCAGTACAGGAGAATCAAGCGATTTAGAGCAAACTAGGGTAAACTGCTTGTTCTTGTATGCATCCTTGAGGGGATGAGTGACAGGTCTGCATATACTTGCTCTCTCCCTCACTATTGCCTGCATGGTTTTCCTTCCTCACTTCATGTAGCTGACATTATGGGGATGTGGCAAGGCACTGTACCTGCCTTGCCAGGCTTGATGAATGGCTGCAATTTGTCCCTGTTCAGTGTTTTTGGGGATGAATACTCCTCCCTTGGAAGCACTTTGAGCCCTTTGCTACAGGTTTTTGTGGTATGGCTCTGGCCAAGAACTGAGTTATATTGGTGCCTTGGGGATAGGAAGGAACAAAAGCTGATAGGGCAGCTGGGGGGTGGGGAAGCACGAAGCCATAGCTCCAAACACCAGAGCTAAGGCACCTTAAGTATTTACTTTCATTTCTTCCTGCAGAGCAAACCCAAGGCCACTGAGTGTACGCCAAGTGTTTCAGGCAATACAGTCCATACCAAAATACTTGGTGTTTATTTACAGATAAGATTACATAAAGGAGAATGTAAAGCTCTCACTAACTATGGTAAGCATAAGGACTGGCAAACAACACAGCAATAAAACTAAAAACAGAGATATCTTAAACTAACTCCTTCATAGCATCTTAATAGCAAATGTTTCCAGAACAGGCTTGTAGAGAAATTGAAGCAAGTCCGTAACGCATGACCTGCTGCCCACAGACAGCTCCAAAGACCACCCACTCCAAGCCCCCATGACAAGCAAAAAACAAGCAAAGGCAGAGCAAGCAATTGGCTCTCAAGCCCTCCCTTTCTAGTCCTTTCCCTGGAACAAGCCGTTCTTAATGCCATGACTGTGCTAATGACCTCCAACTGACAAAAATGACCTCCCCTATACAACTTACAGCCCAATCCTAAGCAGTGCTGGCATAGCAAGACTGGCACAGCAGGGCTGCATCCTAAACCCAACAGGACGCAGCAGCAGTGTAGCACAGGGCAAGGGAAGGTTTCCCCCTTACACCCGGGTAAGCCCCAGCCAGCTATATGGGACTGCTCATATCTGCGCCTCTAATTTGCAGGCGCAGGTGAACATGCGCAGCAGCGGCCAAATTGGGGCCACCTTGGCCGGGGACATGGCCGCCCCCATCACCGCCCACTGCACCAGCCCATTATGTCCCCGGGAGTTCCTGCACCAACTGAGTGCCACCGGTGCTTGACCGCTGCACAACCGGCTCAGCCAATGGGCACAGCAGCGCCTGAGCACTGGCACTGCTGCTTGCACTGGTCCAGCACCCGACTCATTGGCACAAATATGCTTGACAACACATTTGCAACAACACTGGATCAGCACAAGAGTGCAGCGCCGGCACAACGCCAGTATAGAATTGCATTCTTAGTTTCTGGGTACCACACACTTCAGCAGAAGCCGCAGCATCTCATGGATGAAACACCCACATTTCAGCCGCTAAGATACAGAGGTGCAGAGTAGGATTTGGAAACCCACCTCTACCATGAACCTACCTCTAGTCTCACATAAGTGGCTCCTCAGCTACAAACTGAGCATACTAGAACTAACTTACCTGACAGGGTCATTTTAAGAACAAAGCCAAGATAAATATGTGAAACACTTTGCACATTTACAAAGCAATGTATAAAGCTTAAATATTATTCCGAACCTTTTGAAAAGAGCAAGTCCCTACAGCACAGGATATTTGACCAAACTTAGCCTTCATTTGTAACAAGGGATACTGTAGTATACAGCTTGCTTTTTTAATATCAGCTCTTCATTAGTCTTTGAAATTACCATTTTGGGGCTGTGTGTACCACAACCGTTGCACAGCAGTTTTATGCAAAGCTAAGCTTTTAAGACAGGTGACCAACAACTCACCCTTCATCACAGGCGAACGTTATTCGATCACCAATTCGCAAGTCCGTGGAGGATATAATTCTGCCATTCTCTAAATCTGGAGAAGGACATTTCTTTCCTAAAAGAAAAATTAGACCCAGTCTTATCTCATGATTTAATGAAAGAAGTGAACATGGTTGGATAGGTACTCAGAAAATAATGCCTCCTAGGCAAAAAAAAAAAAAAAAAAAAAGCAACCTTTTCAGTCCTATTTATTTGGCCACAGATATATCAATCCTGGACAACATGAAGCTGTTTTGCATTTCACTTTGCTTTTCTGGGTCCAGGGCAAAGACCCTCAACAGGATGCAGATGTTATCAAATTACTTCTCTGATTAATTTTAATCCAAATATTAATCAAATTACTCAAAATTACTACATTTAATTCCGCACTTTCCCCCACAGAATTTAGATCATTATCTTCCTGCCCATACATAGATTCTCCTGCCAAAACTATCCCAAAAATAATCCTGTGACTGGGAGTGCAATCCTAAACTGGAATTAGGCCGGCATAAACTAAACCAGCAAAGCTTGGCCAGCACAAGGGCTACCATCAAGCACTTTTGGACTACTCTAGGTAAGGAGTCAGACGATGGCTTACATCTGTGTACTGGGCTCTCCAACTCCAAGAGTGGTCCAAACATACTTTATGGTGTCCTTTGTGCTGGCCAAACTTTGCCGGCATAGCTTATACCAGCCTAATTCAGGCTAGGATTGCGCCCACAGACAAGGCTGAGAGAAGAGAACGGGCAGCGCAATTCTAGCGCACCCCTTGCGTCAACGCAAGAAGCACCCCTGCGTTTGCGCTCCAACTCTGAAGCCAACGCTGCTTACAGCATTTATTGGCTTCAGAGTGCTGACGGAGAGCCTTCCTTGTGCCGACCGAAGACGGTCAGCACAAGAGATTCTCTGTCCTGTTTCGGGATGGGGATTGGTGGGAGTGGGGGAGGAGGGACTTGGGTGATGGCCGTACGGCCACATCCTAAGCCTGTCAGCAAGGCCCCAATTCGGGCTGCGCTGTCTCCTCGGATCTGCGCCCGCTCTTTAGCAGGTGCAGATCTGAGGAGCACATAGGGGAGGCTCCAGCCCACCCTAAGCAGTGCTTGATTTGGTGCTGGCCGGCTGGCTGGCCTCACTAATCCAGTGCTGTTTAGGATTGCACCCTAAGTCACCCACATCAATGCACAGGCAGAGCATCTTGAACTTGGCAGATCAAATCAAACATCCACTACATAATACCAGTACATAATATAAGCCATCTCCCATTTTATACAGCAGTTGGGTTCTTGAAAACGAGCACATATTTCAAAAGCATAAATTAGAAATCAAAAGGAAAGCATACAAGGCCAGCTGATCTGGATGAGCTGGATGAGTGCTGAGAAGTTTTACCATGTGATTTTCAAAATTAGCGCAAGTAAATTAATTTTGGTTTTCAAAACATGTTATTTCAAAAACGTGTAAATCAAACCTGTGTAAAACAAGAGGTAACTGCACCGGAAAACTTTTCAGGAAAAAGGAAACATCAGACAAGTCTACTTCTCCCTTTCTATCAAAATGTTGAGAGATACTGGGGGCTAGAAGTGACAAAGACAGAAACCAGGTTGTAGACAACATCCAGCCCTTATTCCAAGTTGAAGTCTTCCAGTGACCAGATTTTGGAGGTGGGGGGTGGGGAAGAAGTGCTGTTTCTGATGACATCGTCATTGCAGTACTGTAACCAGCAGCATTGATCTTCCATCCCTGTTTATAAGCAGGATGTTGCAGGGAAGAAGGGAGTTTGCAGTAATTGCTGCCCAATTATAGTATTAGTGTTTGGTCCAACTATGCACTACACATGCAAGAAAGATAGTTCTTGCTCATAGGGACAAAAACAGAAGTTAGATAAACAAAACAGAGACTAGATCTCATGTATGAATAAAGAGCCTCCAACAGGAATTTTATCAAGGGGTAAAAAGTTTCTTTTGGGCCCCTCCCAAAGTAGGAGGGAGGAGGCAAATCAAAGCAGGGAGAGAGTAGTGACAGGGGAAGGCAGTATGGGTGCAGGAAGTGTGCTTTGATAGCCAGAGAAGTCATTGGAGCCCAGGCTTACAGGGCTTCCCAATACAGAGCTCAGGTTTACCTGCCCATGCAGCATCGGCAACTAGATATAGTAATACAAAAAATGAAACACACTCCTCTTTGTAAAATATTTTAAATATAGAAAATCATTGCAGAAAACCAGCATCATAGTATTTAGGTTCACATTAGAATGGTAAGTGTCCTGGGTATACCAAAACTTACTCTGCAGCAGCTGTAGTCCCGCAGTTGTGTCCTCAGGCTCCTAAATACCCCTTCATGGTAAGCGAATCCACAAACTAAAGACCTTTGTAGCAGGCCTGTTTTCTTCCAGATTTGATACTGTGTTAAGGAGTGTCATATGGCTTACAGTGGCAGCTGCTTCCACACACCCGTGATACAACTCCCAGCATTCCATGTGGGCAGCAAGTACAGGTGAGACAGAAAAAAGTAAGATCCCAGGCACTTTCTGGGGCCCCTCCGTTGACTCCTGGCCTCCTTTTATGAACCTGAGTACAAATTACTGCCCCCCCCGAACCCCACTCTCATGGGCCCTACATGAATGAACAACAAAAGTGATGTTCAGAAGAGTCTGGTGTCTGTAGAGGTCTTCTGAAGGGACAGGATTATGTTATAAACATCCTCTTTTCTCAACATGTATGCAGCCTAACCTAACTCCCATTTTGCTTTCTTGCTGGCATTTCTGGAGGCTAGCAGGACTTTGCTCTGGATGACATAATGCTGGACTAGGTCATACTAATTAAGGGCCACTAAAGGGAAGGAAGGCTGTAGCAACCATGCCACCACATATATGTTACACTTGGAAAGGAAAGAGGGGCGGGGAAGATGGCGAAACGGAACTCCCGCTCACCCGTTCCTCCCGCCCAGCGTTCCGGCTGAATGACAACGCTGCCTATAGGTCAAGGTCCTTTAGATCAAGCTCCTCTCCAGAGATCTGTAAAGGATTGCTACCGCAAGGGGGAACTGGGCCCCAACCCAATCTAGATGAAACGTGCATTCAGAGCTTTCTATGACCCCTTATGGTTCACCTTCACTAATGTTTCTCCTTCCTTAAGATTTTTTTATTTATTTATTTTTAAATGATGCTTCAATTTTCCACAGCTGGGCAGACTGACCCAGCCATGAAGCCACTGAGAAGTGAGGATTCACAGGTAGATTCAAATCTCCCTGTTCTCTTGTGGCCTGTTCATGGCAGGGTCAGTCCTTGTCATATGAGAGATACCCAAGCTGCACATCTAAGGGTGGGAACTGCCTGAAGCATCATAGAGTACATAGAGCTGAAGAACGCACCTAAAAAAGGCAGCATCCCTTGAAGTGAAAGTGTCAATTTTGTAGTGCTTTATGAACGTGTGGGGAGAGCTCGGTGTTGCTTCTTTGAAAGCTGCAGATGTGCCACCTCTCTTAACAAGTGGGCCACTATGCCTTGAGGAGGCTCTACCCCAAGAGCCTTGGATGCACCTATGGCCTCCCTCACCCATCTGGAGATGGCAGTGGGAGAAACCTTGTACCCCTGTCCAGACATCTTGTACATTACAAGCATAGCCTCAGTCTTTCTAAAGGAGGCAGTCCTAGAATGTAAAGGCTTACTGCCCTGCAAGCATTTACAGTATGCCAATCATGTTCCTTCTGTTTTGCAGGAATTGGTCCAAACGAAGGGAGCACAATCTCCTCCAATCTGTAAAACACTGTATTTACCTTGGGAAGGAATATAGGGTCAATGCACAGAATTATTCTATCCTCTTGGAAGGAATACAAATCCTTGGCTATAGAGCTAGCAGCTATCTCTAAACTCTTCTAGCAGAGGTACTATATATGCTTGTGTATAAGTCGACTCCATGGATAAGTCGAGGACAAGTTTTAAGCCCAAAATCATGGAATTTGCTGTGGCCCATGGGTAAATCGAGGGTAAAACTTAGGGGTATATTCAGGACACCAGATCTTGACAAATGAACTACCAGTAATTGTTACCTGTGGGCAGAAGAATATGAAGTGCTGGGATAGCAGGCTAGCTTGCCCCACCCTGCTTTGTCTATTAATGGTGCATTTTGGTTTAGTTAATAGAGGCTGCAATCTAAAACACACTTTCCTGGGAGCAAGCCCCCACTGAATATAATGGGACTTACTTCTGAGTAGACAAGCCTAGATTGGGCTGTGAGTACCATAAAAAGCCATCATATTTAATACGCTGTAATACACTCCTGTAGACATATTAATGCAAAGGGAATTTCCTAGTGCAAATGGCTTTATGACAAAATCAAATTTTATCATTTAATTAAAAGTTTCCCAAAAGTATAACTTTAAGTTTAAAAAATTATTTAAAATAAATAAGATTTGCTATTTTAATTGAATGGCTCTTTTTCAAGGGAAAAATCCCATCCATTGTTCTTCTAACCCCATTAAAGCAGCATCTGATGAACTTGGCAGCAGTGGCTGGGGAGTGGGGGAGAAAGGGAAAAGATATCCAATGTTTACAGCCAGGTGTGTAAATTTAGTACATTTTTTAAAAAATATGGAATCAGCCTGCAATAGGTCCCTAAAAAATACTGGTCCTACAGAGCTACTCTTTTACAGTTAAAACAAAAATAGTTGACTGCAGTACTCAGGGCTTCTCTTCTCCTTTTCCCTCTAGTATCACTCATGCCCAACACACAGCACACTGTATCAAAAAATAAATTTAAAACTATGGTAGCTATGGTAAAACATAGGTAAAACTTTGGTAGTAAAAAAAATTACTGGAAGTCAAAATAGAAAAAAAACTTTTTCTTAAGGCAGAGTTGGGATAAAAAAAGATAAAGGTGTTATTAAAATAGAATAGCAGTAAAAAAAAAGTATATTTGCTTGATCCGTGAAAGGGTCAGTCTTCAGAGGAGCTGGCCAAGGGGAAAGAAAACGAGAGGTGGGCATTTATTTTCTTACTAAATGGAGTGAACAGTTCATGTGGAATGCCACAACAATCCAAGGCAAGCAAGTTATAAAGGAAGCTGAGAGCCTATCAGGAATTTCTTTTGGGCATTTGGAAGCCTTTTGTTTTTACCTTCAGTACCCATGGCAGGCAGCAGGCTATTCAGAGAAAGGAAAAAGCGGCCTGAGGGAAGAAGCCCGGTTCAGCTCTTCCCTCTGAACGGGGGAAGGAACCAGGAGGGAGTTCATTCGTGGAGACTATCTTCGTTGTGGTTTATTTTGTAAAAATTTCTTGTAACTCCTTCAATGATGGGGGTGCCCGCACCTCCCCCTGCACATTCACAGCGGCTCCCCAGGGCTATTGGTTTGAATAGCCAATACTGGCCCACGATGTGACAGTATTCCCCCATATACAAGTCAATGTAAGTTTTCTGTCCAATTTTAAGGCATAAATTTCTCGACTGATACACAATTATATACGGTACTTCCAACCAGAAAAGGCATTCCTTTGTGTTTGAGTGATCATAGGTTCAAAGAGGCCTAGTCAAAGCTTGAAGGGCCAAGCCCAAGATCCAAGAGGATGCCCTGGGCCACAGGTTAAGCAGTGTCTCTCCTCTGAGGAACTCTCTGATATGGGGATGAGAAGATAATTGGTTACCCTTGGGAGATAGAAGAGATTGTGGCGATCTGTCTCCTCACTGTAGCTATATTCAGCCCTTCGCCTAGACTCTAATGGAGGAATTCTAGTAAGGATGTTTTGATCTACTGGATCCTTGGGAAGACCCTCACTATCAAAAATTAGGGTGACCCCAGGGCTGCTACTGGGGCATCTATTGGCAGCTATAGTGGCTGCATTTCTTCTTTGGCCAAGGTGTAAAATTTATTGGCCCACTCAAAGATGTCCTTCGCCTTGGAAGGATCAGCCCATTCTTTCTCAATCCAAAAAGCTGAGGAACAGGAAAAACATGCAGTACTTCCTATTGAGCTGGAAAGTCTGAAGTGGGTATGGCTTCTCACTGCTTCTCACACTTACCCCACTTGTTACCCACTGAAGTCTAAGAGCATAAGAAGATTATCTGAGTGCCCTCTTGAGGGCCATTCTAAACCTCTTATCACATGGATCTCTGGGCCCTCCTTCCCTCTTGGAGAGAACAAGACTAAGGCAGCAACCAGGAGCATGCACCATGGGGACCTTCAAAATTTGCAATGTGTGCAATGAATACATCTTACCAAGCAGTCTAAACGCATGCTTCTTCTGCATCTGTGTCACTCACTCTGCATCCATAATAGATTTAAAAGCCTCAGGAAACAGGACCTCGGCTTGCTTGACAGGACCCTGAGGAAAAAACACTTGGGCCCTGGCCCTGATAGAGTTGTGGATGATGAAGATTCCTCAGAGCACAATCCTCAGGTGCGCTAGATTGGTGAGGCCGGCGGGCCTGCACCAAATCAAATGCACCTTTGTTGCACTGGGGAGCCTCCCCGGGGCAAGGGCACGTTCAACCCCTTGCCACAGGGGAGGCTCCGGCCACCCCATGGGCTTCCTTGGATCTGCGTTTGCTATTTAGCAGGTGCAGAACCGAGCAGCCCGAATCAGGGCCACGCAGCCTCCTGACGAGGCCTAGGATGTGGCCTAATGGCCACATCCTGGCCCCGCCTCCTCCCCGGGCCGGAATGCCTGCCGCCCTGCCCACCCCCACCCATTCCCCGCCCTCCCTCCTCCCAGAACTTCCCTTGCACCAGCCGAGTTTGGCTGGTGCAAGGGAGGCTCCCTGTCGGCACTCTCAGGCTGACGCCACTTGTAGCTTTGGCCTGAGAGCTCTAGTGCCGATGAGGGGGTGCCGCTTGGAGCCCCTGCGTCAGTGCTAGTGACGTAGCATCAATGCAACAACGTTGCATCGATGCTATGGGTGGGGCAGAATTGCGCTGCCTGTCTCTGTGGTGGGATTCAGAGACATAACTGGTCAACAGCCTGGGGGAAAACTCTACAGGGAACAGCTGTTTGAGGTGGTTATCTGCATTAATGGGCACCTCCCCCAATAGCTTGCCCTCTTTGCTTGAGCCTGAGGGATCTGAGATATCTGTTTCCAGGAGTCAATCTCCCTTACCAGAGGGAGCCCCCCTGTGGAGTTTGCGCTTGGGAGCCTAAATGCAGTTTAAATGCTGTGAGGACCTGTGCAAGTCAGGGCCTTTAGTTGCCCTGGAGGTAGAAGGCTGTAAAGCCGTTACCATGGCAACCACACTCTGCTGAATAGAATTTATAGGAGCAGCCATCTTATAGCAGAGACTAGATTTCACACTTAACTCATGGCTGGCTGAGGGGCCTGTGAAGGAAACCTGGGGCCTGGGAAGAAGCAGTGCCAAATGTTTGTGGCTCCTCATACTTATCTCACAGCCATCTGTCCCCTCAGCTGAAGGTCAGCTGGAAGTGCAGGTAATTCCCGCCAAGATGTAATTCTCCCAAGGATTTGCCATATCTGACAGAGTACCCTAAAAAGAGGCTCATAGCCTGACTCAACCAAGTCAATTGCTGCTGTCAAGAGGGACTGTGGTGCTGGCTCCTGCACCCACAAATGGGAGAGAGTAACCACACTGAGAAGCTGTTGTTGGCACTCTGTATAGCCCCTCAGCTTAACCGTCTCCAGCCCAATGCAAGAGAAGGAGGTCGGGAGCAGTTTGAGGCTCCTCACGCTGATCTCATAGCCATTTGTCCCCTCAATCAAAGGGAAGGTTGGCTGGCAGCGCAGGCAATTCCTGCCAAAACAATGGTTCTCACACTTGCTCCGATGATCAGTGGGCTGAGGAAGCCTCATGGCACACTCTGGCTCTCAAATTCGTTGCGCAGCATGGCTGTGTTGTTCCATCTCCTTCAGAGTGCTCACAGCTTCATTGCAGGCTGAAAAGCCACAGTGATAAAGTCTTTATTTTCTGTCTTCGTCTCAGTTAGCAAGAGCTAGCTGAAGACCCAACCTGATTGCCAAGAGGCAAGGTCAGACTGGGATGCAAAGGGAGCCCCTCTCCTCAGGAAGACTTTCAACCTGACCTGCCTACCTGAGAGGGAGGAGCTTCCCATATGACAAGGACTGACCCTGCCATGAACAGGCCACTAGAGAACTGTGGATTCCCACATCCATGGATTTCTGTATCCACAGGATTCCCGTGGATATCTAGGAAACAGATATCTAGGAAACAGATATCTAGGGATGGAAGCCTCACGGTTAGTGCATTGCTGAGCCTTGGAACTTTGTGGCCAGTAGCACAAGTTACAGCCGTTCCAGATCACTAGGAAACTCTGAATTAGAAAGCATGTGTTGGATATCTGCACCCTTCCAATTTATGTTCTCTCCAGAAACTGCACACTATAAAACAGAGATGATCATATTATTCCTCATAGTCTTTTTTTAGCATAGTGAAGCACCTGGATCTGCTTAATTCTAAGAGCGAGACGAGACAAATGGTCTGATCTAATACGGCTATTCCATGGAATTACAAATTTAAGTAATGATGTAAACCTGCTGATTTTAGCAGCTTCTGAACACAAGATACAGTATTTATTTAAACATAAATCCCTGAAGGTTTCTTATAGCATATCTCCCCATATTTCCATAGGATACTTCCATCCTAAGTATCACTGCTGACAAAAAGAAAAGTGTGACAAATATGCTCACCTTGGCAAAATCGAGGTGATTCAGGTAACCATTCTGAAGCAACAGAACACATAATTTGAGGAATTATTCCAGGAATATGTTCATAGCCTTGGACACACTGGTATGTCAAAGTAGTTCCAACAGGATAGCTGTCTTTCTCCAGCCCACTCTTTATCACAGCATGTTTTACCCGATGAGGCTTGGAACAGTCACCTAAGAATTTTTATTTAAAGGATTTAATTCCTACTTCATCAATACTAATCAAGATGGTTCATAACAAAAAAATAAAATTTAATTAAAAAGTACATAAACAATGAAATACAACAGGAACAAAATTACATTCATAGCTGATCAAGGCAAGGTAACTACATCAAATTTTTAAAATCCCAAGAGAATAGGATGGACTTTGTCCAATATCAGAAAAAGTAATAGTGCTATGCAAACTGCCCTAGAAGGACCTTTATAGTTTCAGGGCCACCATCAAGAAGTTCCTCTTTCCACCTTGCCTCTGGTGGAAAGGGCACTTAAAGCAGATACTCCAAAGACTACTTAACTGCAGGGAAGTTACATATAGCAGCAGGGAGTTCTTCAAATCACTTTCAAGGCCCTAAACAGCTTGGGTCCAGAGTAACACCAATCCTTTGAATTGTGCCCAGCTGCAAACTGTGCTTTCAGCACTGGCATGATGTAATTGCAGGAGCCTGCCCCAATCAAGAGCCTGGCTGCCACATACTGAACCAGCTGCAGTTTTGGGACACTCTTCAAGGGCAGCCCCGTGATAGTAGTCAATCTGGATGTCCATGGCATAAACATATGGTTCTCAAACATTTTAGCACCTGAACCCAATTTTTAGAATGAAAATCTGTAGGGACCCACCAGAAGTGATGTCATTAGCCTAGAGTGATGTCATTGCTGGAAGTGACATAATCAAGCAGGATATTTTTTAACACTCTTACATGACAAAATCAAATCAAGTAAGTAAGTAAGTTTACAATAAGTTTAAAATTAAAATAAAGAGCCTTCCTTACCCTCCCAAGCAGCTGTTTTAAAAAAAATTCCCCAAACATCTCAAAGATTGCAATTCTACCCACAATTACCCAAAGTAAGCCCCATTGACTATCATAGGTAGAAAGCATATACATAGAAGCTTGTTAAAAGTACAGATCTGTAACATTTTCCCATGGTAGTATAAAGTCTATTAAAAAAAATAAAATATACATTGAATAGGGACCCACCTGAAATTGACTCGCAACCCACATACTGCGTCGGGATCCACAGTTTGAGAAACACTGGCATAGGTAATTGTGGCGAGGTCATCACTTTCCAGGTAGCCTGCAGCTGGCTTGTCAGTTAAAGCTGATGAAAAGTACTGTGCATCGATGCCCCTTATGCAAAAAGCAGCACGGCTGAATCAAGCAGCATACCCAGGCTGAAACTGGTCTTTTGGGAGAATGCAGCTGTATCAAGAACTGGTTGAACACCACTACCCTGGGTTGATACACCATTCACTAACAGAACTTCTGTCTTATCAGGTTCAAGGTTCAATTTATTAGTCTTCATCTACCTCACTACTAATTCTAAGATATACACTGGGTCTGATTTATATGGAAAATAGAATTCAGTGTTACCTGCATATTGGTGGCACCCAAATTCCCTGATAACTTCTCCAAGAAAACTATACAGATGCAGAAAAGCATGGAGGAGGGGAGACAAAACAGAATCCTATTGCACCCAGTCATTTAATTGCTAAGGGGCAGAACCCACAGTGTCTTTGGGAAGTGCCCTTCCAGGTAGAAGCAAAACCACTGCAAAGTCTTGGCTCCAACTCCCAACACAGAAAGCCACTCCAGAAGGACCCCGTAGTTTATGGTATCAAAAGTTAGCAAGAGATCCAGGAGAGCCAATAAGGCCACAATGGCCCACTGGTTTCCCAGTGCAGGTCATCTGTCAGAGTGACTAAGGGATACTCTGTCCCAATTGGGACAGATCTTCCTAAGGACAGATCAAAATGGGTTGGAAAAAAATCAGTTACACCCAGGCACACTTGAAGCTAAACTGCCACCGACTTCTTTGGCTAGAAGTGACTTTACTGGTAGTAACTTGGTCACAAGCACTCAGACATAGTTTCTTCAGGAAAAGCTACATCATCACAGCCTTTCTGGTTGACAGGATAGCCCCTCCCTCAACAAAGAATTCACCATCTCAGGAACCCAGCGGCGCACTGCTTCACAACTAGATCTTATGAAGGGCACAGTCCAGTGGACAAGCAGAGGGGAGAGTAATATCCCAAAACATTTCATTTGCATCCTAGCAACTGAAAGTAATCCACCCCTTTCCTAGCAGGTGCATGACCACAAGGAATTTGCCTTGAGTAAACTGAAACTAAGGAAGCATAGCTGGATAAATTAGGTTTTATTATTTTGCATGGGTTTGCCTTTGTTAAGTTTAAGGCTGCTCATATTTCAACCTAAGCTTTCCTATTTCCGTATTTTATTTTAAATAAATCGTTGTTTCACATCTTACTAATCACCTCTCACCCAGCAGTTATTGCTTCCCCCCCACCCAGCTGTTCCACATCTATCAAAGTGTGCAGGCAACCTGGAGATCAGATCTATGTCTGCTTTATTAAAAATGCACCAAGAGAAACTGAGTTATCAAAAAGCACAAAATAAAACTTCTGTAAAATCTACTCCAAAATAAACTGAATTTGAACAGCACTTTCAGGGTGTGCAAAATGCTTTATGTCATGACCCACCACCCTGGGAAGCATGGGCTTCTGTATCTTTAAGGGATTGAGACAGAGAAGGCAGCAACATGATCCATAGATACTTGTGTATAAATCAATCTCAGAGGGCAGGTTTCGAGTAAAAAAATCATGGAATTTTCTATGACCCTTGGATAAGTTGGAAGATAAAACTTAGGGAAGTGCTTGACTATAATTTTGTCTTATTTTTATTTTACCACCTTTCATTTCTCCCACACTGAGAAGGTCAGCAGCCTCTGACCTGCATCACTGCAGCTAGGGGAGAGTGAGGAAACACAAAACACCCCCAAATAATGACACAATACAGATAGCATTGAATTGATGTGAAAAAAGAGATTCACTGCAGGAAAAAACACAGGTTTTGCACTGCAGAAACTCACACGCGCACACACACAGACCATGGCATAGCAAATTCAGAAAGCATTGAATTGATGTGAAAAACCCAGAATAAACTGCAGAAATAAACCAGCACAGGAAACACTCAACATAGCAACTTGAGGAACAGAACTGAACATAGCATTGAATTGATTTTTAAAAAAAAAAAAGATTCAAAAGGCAGGAAAAACAAAACAGGGTTTAACCTGCATTTTAAAAAAACAAAACTTCAGGAAGTACCATAGTAATCATTAGCACTTTAAAAACTTTCAAAAATGCATGGAGAAACTATCTAAAGCAGCTTACCATCTCTGTAATAGAAGCCTTTATTGTTCACTGTAGTGTAAGGTTTAAGGGGGTTGGGAGTTAAGGTGTTAACAGCATGCTCAGAAGAGCTAGCTGAGGAGCATTCTACACCAATGTATAAATAATGCCCACCAATATAACAGTCAGCTCCTTTGATCAGGAAGGACAGAGTGTAATTTAAAGCTTGAAAACTGTCTACAATACAGTTGGCAGATAATCAACAGGCAGTTGACACTTTTGAACTGCCCTGATCCTTGACTGACCCCAAGATAAGAAAGCTAATTTATTGATAAAAATTTCTAGCCTTACAGGTGAGTATTTACTTACTCCTCCTCTTCCCCCTCCACTGTCCTGAACTAAATGCCTCAAAAGTGGGAAATACTCACTCAATGAAGTAACTGGCTCCCTCTTCCGAGAATACCTCCTCCCATCCACGGGGAAGATCTATTTTTAAAAGGGGAGGGTGAGAGAAGAAGAGAAGAGAGGGAAAGTGGCAGAGAAAAAGGAGGAGGGAGGTGAGATCTTGTGCCCTAGAGATAGCCAGGCGTTTACAAATGCCAGTCACACAAATCTTCCCCCACTCCCTTCCCCTGACAGCGAGAAAGACAAACACAGAGCGAGCACAGAATGAAAGGGAGAGAAATGTGGTGGGGAATAAGGAAATCTGTCTCCCCACAGGTGCTGCCCTCAACTTGGGGAGAGAGGGGGATTGGGCATCCACCTGAGTGGAGGGGGTTGGGCACCCACCTGAGTGGAGGGAAGAGGAGAGAGAAGAGCGGAGAGAAAAGGAGAAGGAGCAAATTAAGAGACAACAAACCCTCCCCTCCCAACTCTCCTTTTCCCGCCTGGTTCCTTAATCCAGGGGTCTCCAAATTACAGACCAGGGGCTACATCTGCCCCAAGACAAGATTGTATCTGGGCTGCAGCAACTTGTATGTTTTTTTGACAGAGTATTTCTTAACATTTTTACTAATTATATGTGCATATTCAAATATATAATGACCTCAAGTCCATAGTCAAGTTGCGAGTCCCCACATTCAAGTCAATTTACATGCAACTTATAGACGAGACATGTAAATTGAATGTCCATCCCTGAAAAAAACCATGGCCCCCTATGAGAGGCATTTATCTGTGGGGCAGGACTGTGCACCTTGCTGGGACCTCCCCTTTGGTCCTCCTATAATAACAAATTCCCAATTTGGGGGCAATAAAATAAAATTTTTCCAGTATCTGGAAGCTTCAAGAAGGAAATTACATGGTAATGATCAGGAAGTTTTTTTAAAAAACAAAAAAAAATCATCATAAATCTCAATTAGGGTTTTTCCATGCAAGCCTAAAAGCTGAAAAAAATCTTTAATGTTATGCTCCTCCTGCAAGAACAATTCACCTATCTAGGGAAATCAAGGATAATGAAACACTCACATTAATTCCAGTCAGTTCACCTCTCTGTTCTGTACAGCAACTGACACATCACTAAACCTAACTGAACTGGCTCTCCATTCATAAGACATATGTTATAAGCCAGGGTTTCTTAAACTGTGGGCCATGACCTGATTGGTGGTAGGTTGTGAAACTGAAACGGATAAACTGATAGCCAAAAAGAAAAATGCATGGAGACCATTTAACTTTATTATTACTATTTGCCTGTAAACCGCTTTGTGAACTTTGTGTTGAAAAGCGGTATATAAATACTATTGATTGATTGACCTATGGAAAGGGAAACCTGAGCCACATTGTGCATTTACTCATGAGTACGCAACTGTGCCTTGGTCCATTGCAAAAAGAAGGCCAAGTGAAAGGAAACACCACCAGAATAGTCACGATCCAAAGAATGCAGGCCCCCCGAAATTAGAAGGAATTTCCTCTCTCAAAGCTGCCAAATGTATTGAGCCCCATGGAAGGCAAAACTAAGCTATACATTCACTCATAAGCAAGCAAATGTGCCTTGGCTCATGTTGAACGTCAGGAAAAGAAAAATGCAAAGCTAATACAATGATCCCAATCTGATGAACATGGAACTCAGCAACTGCTCCAGAAGATGCCCACCATACCATAAAAAAGGATAAAAAGAGGCCTGAAATGATAAGGTGAAACTTTTTTTCCTTTTTAGTCTTGGAAAGCTAGGGGGTCCTGATAGTGTATCATATTAAAAAGTAGGTTCTGGTGCTAAAGGTGTACACCTTGGAAAGGGTTGCTGTCCTTTCCAGACTCCTTCTCCCCTCCCCCACCCCCCACACACAGTGGAGCCTCATTTTCTCTCCTCATCACTGGGGTTTCTAATGATGTAAACTTTGAATCTCCATCTAGCCCAAACAAAAAGCATATTGTATTTAAAACTGATTTCGTTCCAACTGGTGTAGGGCTGAAAACCTTACTGATTTTTTTTTGGGGGGGGGGGAGTTGACGTTATTGCAGGCTGGCTACAAAGAGAATTCAGTTGGTGAAAAAGGACTGGCTTCCCCATCTCATCTCCCCTTATTTATTTGTTTTACTTAATGTAGTTATTTTAATGTAATTATTTATAGCCTACCTATTTAGAGAAAATAGTGCAATTTCAGTGCTTGCCATGGGCAATTTCAGTGCTTGCTACATTCTTAGCAGTGGCGTATGAACCCCAAATTTTGAAAATTGCAGGTTCAGTAGAATACTACCATCACACTATATACGGTTGGATGCATAATTTCACCCGGAATTCCATTTTTTAAAAAAACAATGTAATATCTCTATTATTTGTTAAAATAGAGATGGCCAAAAAACAAACAAAAAAGCTTAAAATACAAGTGTCTTATGCAGGGGTGTCAAACATACAGCCTGTGGGCTTGCATGATGAGTCCATGAATCTGGCCCGCGGAACCTTTTTATCTCCCCCTCCCCATGTTGCTTGCCTTGTCTCCTGACCTCATGCACCAAGTAAGCAATTAGTCATCTGGGCCAGCAGGGGGTATTGAGAGTAGGAAATGAATTTCCCACCAGCAAAGGTACAGAGGAAGGCCAGTGCAGGAATGCAGAGCAAGCGAAACCTAGTAAGAGACTTGTGTGTTGCTCCTAAAGCCTCCTCCCTGGCTCTCCCTGGCAGCCATGCCTAGCTTCAGTTCAGGCCTTCTTCCTGGCAGTGGTGATGCTGCTGAAAGGGTAGTTTGTGTGACAATTGGGCACTCCATATCTTGAAAATATGATCCAGATTTGCATATTTTCTCTTGTCATTTGCAGCTAATGAGTTCCTAGGTAAGAACAAAGTACTTCATGTCTTGTCATCTCCTGCTTATTTATGTTACTTTCTGCTTAGTGATATAACTCCGGCCCTCAGCAGCCACAATGAATGCTAACTGGACCACTGTATGAAATGAGTTTGATACTTCTGGTCTTATGTAACAAAAAGTAGATTTCCTTAACTCAAAAGAAGGTGTTAGTGACACCCTCAGGAGTGTGTGCATGTGAAACCACTAGTGACCAAAATTGTGGCAATTAAGGTTTTTAGGAATAATAATATGTTATATATCATTCAGGACGCAATCCTAACCAACTTTCCAACACTGAGATAGCCCATGCCAATGCAGCATGTGCTGCATCCTGCAGTGGAGCAGTAGTCACAGAGGCCTCCTTAAGGTAAGGGAATATTTGTTCCCTTATCCCAGAGCTGCATCGCCCTTATCCCGGTGCTGGAAATTTGGTTAGGATTGCACCCTCAGTGTGTAACTGAAGGCGGAATGTAATGAAAGAAATCTTATTGAATTATCTGTGTACTATCAAAAGTTATAGCCCAGCAAACTTCAATTTTGCCACAAATGGTCTGTAGGTGTGCCACGGGAGTTTGGGGGAGGGTCATTTATTAATAGGGCCATTGGAGATGTGAGCCCCCCGATGGCAGTGTGGTGTGACTTATTGTCAAAAAACTGATAGTGTGCCTTGACAATTTTAGTGCCTTGTCAGTGTGCTCATGAGATGAAAATGGTTGCAAATAGCGGTTATAGCCAAACATAACCTGACTTATGTAACAAAAAGTGGATTTCCTTAATTCAAAACTGACCAATGAGACTGTGTTCTGAGAGCTAACAAGGTGTTATGATACAGCATGGACTAATAAGTTATTATATCAGCTCTTTTTTCCATGTATCAGAGCTAATACTAGAACTCTTACTAAGTTGTGTGAGTGTCATCAAGTTGGCCACTGTTTGTTGTTGTTGTTGGTTACTGATTCGCTGGGTGACCTGTACTGTTCAAAGAGTTAACTAAATAAGGGCCCAATCTTATCCAACTTTCCAGCACCAATGTAGCCGCAATGCATTCTCAAGGTAGGGGAACAAATGTTCCCTTACCTCAAGGAGGTCTCCCTGACTGCACCCCACACCACAGGATGCAGCGCAAACTCCCTTGGCATGGCTACACTGGCTCTGGAAAATTGGATAGGATTGAACTCTAAATCAAGTTAATGGGAGTGACACCATATGTTACCTCACTGGGTGACCCCAACCCTAGTGACTCATATCCACTTCACTAGTGGAACGTTAGGGTGGTATTAGCCACTGGCTTAGATTACTTTTAAAATGGATTCTGAATATTCATTGCTAGACTATAGTCTATCAGTAGTTATTAACCAGGATGACCACATTGAATCTCCAAATGCAGGGGCAATATGTTACTGAATACTATGTGCAGGGGAGCAAGACCAGAGGAGGGCACTGATGTTCATCCATTGCTTGTGGGAAAATATTCACTGCATTATTTTCTAGCCATGATCATTATTCATTTCATGTCTTGACTACTACGATCTCTCATTGTTGCCTCCCATACAGGGTTGTTGTGAGGACAAAAGAAGTGGAGGAACCATGCACACCACCCTGAGCTCCTTGGAGGAAGTGGTATAAAATGTGGAAAATATAAATAAATAAATAAAAAATTTTGTGGGGGGGGGGGGGTCAAAAATATATGGGCCCTGGGTACAAAATGACCTAGCTACATCACAGATTCTTAGGAAAGCACTTCCTGCTTGATGATGTCACTTCTGGCCATGACATCACTTCCAGGTTAATGACATCACTTCTGCTGAGTCCCAGATAAATTGTCATTCTAAAAAGTGGGTCTTGGTGCTACTGTCATAAGTAGGATTACTGGATACAGACAGACAGACTACCTATACCTTTAACCATTGTATAGAAGAGGTAATTTTGGCAGGTGCAGCTCAACATGGGTTTAAATTCAAAAGTTGCACCTGCCAAAATTCCCTCTTCTGTACAATGGTTAAAGGTATAGGCACCCTGTTTGTATCTAGTAACCCTCTTCATAAGCACTTAAGTTGCATGTCACCAGGCTTTCTCTGCAGACTACAGAGCCTGAAGCTGCACAATGTAGGGAGGAATGTACCTGCCATCTAGTATGCCTGCTTTTGAAAAAAATACAAGAAACAGACAATCCCCAGAAAGGTCCGGGTTCCTTCAAAATCACAGGACACTAAGAGCCATTGCTCTTAATGCCAGAACTTGACCACATAATTTGGTAACCAGTGTTGAGACATGCAATACTTCTGAGCACACACAAAGGTATGGGTATGCTCAACCAACCAAATACACAAAGGTATGTGTAAACCTCCCTCCACCCAAAATTAGGATGATTTATGGCATGCCTTCCAGGCAAGACACAAAGCTTAGAAAATTAAAACTAATTAGCACCCAAGCCCTCTCACTCACCTTCACCTTCAGTAAAGGCCAGCAGCTGCAAGGTGATAAGGAGCCCAGTGCAGCAGCAGCAAGGAAGAAACACCATTGCAGCAACATGTATCACCTGAAGCCTGCAGTTACGCCTTCAGACTGAAAGCAGATAAAACAGAGTGGAGTGGAGAAACCTGATGCAAATAAAGTATTATTATTAATTGGATTTATACCCCACCTTAGGGCACCCAAGGTGGCATACAGCAAAAAGTAAAATGAATACAAGATAAAAATTAAAACAATGACATAAACAGTTAAAAACAACAGACCCCAATGGATCTCAACATTTTATAGGGTGCAATCCTAAAATGAGTTAGGAATGAGTAGTGGTATCTTTGGACCACTCTTGGAGTCAGAGAGGCCAGCACACAGACGTGAGCCATCCTCCCTGACTCTGAGAGTAGTCTAAACACACTTTATGGTGGCCCTTGTGCTGGCCAAACTTTGCTGGCTTAGTTTATGCTGGCCTAACTCCAGTTTAGGATTGTGCTCACAATAAAATTACAGTCATTAAAGATTAAAATTAAAATGCCAGCCCAATATGTCAGCAACTTAATAAAATGCATCCTTAAACAGAATAGTCTTAAGACTCCACCAAAAGATTGCTGGTGCAGAAACTCTTATTAATTCCAATGGGAGGTAATTCCACAACCATGGAGCCACTACTGAGGTCCTATTCTTGGCCACCATCCCCTTCACCTCACCTGGTGGCATCACAGTCAGTAGGTCCAGGGCCGGCTCTAGCAGCGGCATGGCCCAATGTGGGGCATTCCTGCAGGGACCCAAACCCTCCCTGCGGGGGCCCCCACTCACCAAGAAAAGCTCTGTTTGTGCCACATGCAAAGCATGGCATGTGGAAGTAGTTGGTGGTGATAGCATAACATTACTGCCAACTGCTTTCAGGTGGCCCATTTTGGGCTGTTCAGAGGCAGCGGTAGGTGGAGAGACGAAAGTTATGCTGCTCTGCTCATCCCACTGACTTACAGCCCATAGAGATCCCAGCTGCAGCCACAGGCAATATGCTCACCCTGTTAGTGCGGGGGGGCCTGAAGCCCAGGGCCCGATGTGACCACATTGGTCACATTGGCTTAAAGCCGGCCCTGAGTAGGGCCCTCTCAGATGACCTGAGAGCACGGGTAGGATTATATCGATGAAGGTGGTTCCTCAAATGCCCTGGAATTTAAAAGTCAAAACTAGCACTTTGAATTGGGCCTGGAAATGAACTGGAAGCCAGTGCAGCCATTAAAGCAATGGTCTGATGGAGTCGAACCGACGAGCCCCTGCAACAACATGGGCAGCCGCATTCTGCACTAATTGCAGTTTCCGGACCATCTTCAGAGGCAGCTCCTCATAGAGTGCATTGCAGTAATCTAATCTGGATGTTTCTAAGGCATGGGTTACTGTGGCCAGGTCTGAGCGACCCAAGTGTGGTCGCAGTTGGTGAATCAGCTGAAGCTGAGGCCAGGAATAGCTGCGGATCCAGGAGAACTCCCAAGCTGCAGACCTGCTCCTTCAGAGGGAGTGCAACCCCATTCAGAGCAGGACCATAGTCCAATACCAGAGTTGTAGTATTCCAGACCAGAAGAACTTCTGTCTTATCCAGCTTAATTTCAGCTTGTTTGCCCACATCCAGTCTTCAACTGCCTCCAGACAACAGTCTAGGACTGATAGTGAATCTATGACACGTGTGTCAGAGGTGACACACCATGATGTTTTGGCTGACACACCAACATTCACTAACACTAGACAACAACTCAGTTTGATTTACTTGTATTTCATTTTTGTAATGAATTATTTGATATTTGACATTTCTTTATGTAATACATAACATAGATAGCACCACACATGATTGGACAATTTTTTTAAATGCATGAATATACAAATAATTGTTTCTCCTTTTGGGGGGGGGGAGCACATGCCAGCAGAGTGAAGTTAAGCATTTTCTAACTTTTTGACACGCCAGGCCCAAAAGGTTCACTATCACTGGTCTAGGACTTTGACTGCCCCCTCGGAATCAGAGAGAGCTGGGTGTCATCAGCGTACTGACCTCTTCATGTAGATGGCTTCATGTAGATGTTAAGCATGGGGGACAGAATGGGCCAAACCGGGCAAAAAGTGAGTGCCTCCGGGCAAAAAGGCGGGGTAAAAAGCAAATAAATAAAAAAAATAAAAAAAATATTCTACCAGTACCACCTTCGCGGCTCTGTCAGCCAGGAAGGAGCGGAACCACCGAAAACGGTGCCTGCAAGCCCCAACTCAGCCAACCAACCCAGAAGGACACCATGGTCAATGGTGTCAAAGGCCGCCAAGAGGTCCAGCAGGACCAACAGGAACACCTAATAGTTTTTCTTTGTCAATAGATGTGGCCACTTTTTCCCTACTGTATCTCTTTGAAACTGTTCTTTAACTTACAGCTCAAATTGTTTTTTCTTATGTAAGTTATGGTGGTGAAGCCCAAACGTCTGCAGTTCACAAGACTTATGCAGTCCTAAGTATGTGCAATCTGAAGTATGTTTTCTCAGATAAGGTGGAGTCAGTGGAGCTAAGGGGGTGCAATTTCACCAAGCCACAAACTTTAGGAGGGCAACAAGCTGAGTTTGACACTAGTCACCAAAATTATGAAAATGTTGGTAATTATGAATACCATCTTCTTGTTATATATCATTGAAAAGATAATTTAATGCAGAATGCAATGAAAGAAACGCAGTTGAAATGAATGAAATGAATGCAGTTATTCTGAAGTAGAATAACTTCATCATATCAAAAATTATGGCAAAAAATGAAAATACAATTGTCATGTAAAATTGTGGTTTGTTAAAATTGCGGTTTTTAGGAATAATACGGTCATGTTATACATCATTTGATGCAGAATTTCAAGCAAAATGCAATGAAATAAACCAGAGTGTACTATCTTCATTTTATCAAAAGTTACAGCAAAAAAACCCAGAAAACAAAAATAGAACTGTGACATCACTTCCTGTTGTGACATCATTTCAGGGGCATCATTTTGCCCTCTACACAGGGCTACACTTTCATTAGTTATGCCCCTGGGTGGAGTTTACTCCTAAGTAAGCATTTCATAAAATTATAGCCTGAAAATGATGATCCTCACTACTGTATAAGGAACACACTGATTTCAGAGGTAAGGGGCGAGCATTTAGGGCGACACAATATTGGCTGCTCCTCACTAGCAGAAAATATTCAGCAAATCATTCTGTCTTCAGATCTCCTTGTAAGCCAAAAAACAGAAGGAAAAGAGAAACAAGGTGGCCTTTATATTAGCAAAGCTGGGTTTTAAGTGAAGTGGTACACCAGGTAGAATCAAGAGTAGGGCCAGCTTTAAGCCAATGTGACCAATGTCATCACATCGGGCCCTGCACTTTGGGGGCCCCGCACCAGTGCAGTGAGCATATTGCTTGCTGCTGCAATCAGGATCTCTTAGGATTGTATGTAGGTCAGTGAGGCAAGCAGAACAGCTTTTTACCTTGAGCCCTCTCAGCTGCCCCAGCTTCTGAAGTGCCCAAAATGGACAGTGACGTTATCTTGTCACCACCAACTATTTTCAGATGCCACACTTTATGTGTGGCACCACAAGTGCTCTTCTTGGTGATTGGGGGACCCTGTGGAAAGCCCCACATTGGGCCCCGCCACTCCTAGCGCCAGCCCTGATCAAGAGACACCAAACTGGGCAGTATTACATAGCAGTAGTGAGCTATTTAACCCCCCGCCCAGCGAATCTCCTTCCTTCATCTTCGGGATCCTGCACTGCAGGGTGCCTAATGCCTGTTTCCGAAATCAGCTCGTAAGGCAAGCACAACAGGACAGTGGCGTTTCTACAGGGATGGCAAAGCTCTAAGTTTTGCAAGAAGCCTTACTTTGCAGTGGAAATCACTCCACTCCTCTCCTGCACAGTTTTAGCCAATCCTCACAGGGAACAGCAACATCTTGGCGTTGCTTACTGGCTACAGCAGCAAGGGAGAGGAGGGATTTACATGACAGGGCAAAACTTAGAGCTTTGCCATCCCTGTAGAAACGCCTCTGCAACAGGAACACCGGCTCTCCAGCCTCATCTTGCCCAAGCGATCAGGGGACGTATCCCCAGAAAGTAGATGATCTCTTCTGGCCGTCGCTTCTGCCCAGAGGGTTGCCCCCTCGGCCTGTGCCAAACCTGAGGCCCCTGCCCAGCCCCAGGACAGATCAACCCAGCGTTTCCGACGAGCCTCCGGCCTGGCACTTACTCAGACGAAGCGGGCAGCGCCTCAGACTGGGGTGGGAGATTCACCTGCCGAGCAGGAGAACCTCACGACTCCAAAGCCTGCGTGCAAAGGGGCATGCAGCATCTGCCGGCCGCAGCCAGGCTCAGCTCGGTCCGACTGCTGCGCTCAGAGAAGCCGGCCTGACCTTCCTCCCGTGACTGCGCCGAGCTCACCCGCCGCTGCGTTCTGCGTCCCGAAGCTCGCGCTCCTGCTAGTTCTTGCAGCCATTGCTGTTGCCAGGGCGACGCGGGGGCCAAAGAACTCTCCCTCCGGCCACGTGCTCAGAACCGGCGCTCTCAGGTGCTGCCTCGGAGGGATGCGAGAAGCCGCGTCCGTGCTTCCCTCTGGAGAGTCCTGATACGCCATCACAGTTTTTCTAAGCACCAATAAGCGGCTGGTAACTTTGCTCGCGCTCGGGAAGATTGACAATTCCCTCCACTCTCCGGCCGTGCAGGTGTTGGTGGCGCTGCCTCAGGGGTCGCTGGGCCGGAGTCTCGTCCTTCTCTTTGGGTCGGTCGTGGTGAGCCTGTTTTCCTCGCCTCTTCCTTAGGGTTACCACCACCCTTCCAAAATAGGCTTGGTGACACCAGAGGAATCAGCATCACATGACTTCTGAAAGCAATCTTGGAGATTTTAACAGGGCTGTCATGAATTACATGCTGTTTAAAAAACCAGTCCAGGAAGAGTCTTGAGTTGGCAACCCTACATTCCCTGCCAACCCGTACTGTTGTTGACCCTTCACTTTACTTCTCTCTCCAGGCGAGTAAGTGCCCTCATGATGGGTTGAGTGTGCCCACCTTATGCAAGTCAGGGTCATAGTTACCTTACTCATACATATGTGGCCACTTGGCAGGGTCCAGCCCAGACACGGGGAGGGAAGGCACATATGGGGGTCAGAGTTCCAGTGTGGGCCAATCCAGGCTGCAACTCTATTGTAAGTAAGATAATGCTTACTTCTGTATGTGCCAGTCGTCCAAACCTAGTGGGATTTTGTTGGAGCATTGTTAGAGAGCAGAAACAACATTCCAGGGAGTGAGTTGCAGGCCCAGGCCCTTCTCAAAAATGTGCTTGCGGACTTGTAGTTTTAGGGACTGGTGCTTGCTTATGCAACATGCACTCTCAAAAACGACCTGTGCCACAGTTCATGGTGCATAAGCCGGAAGGAGGGCCAAAGAACCATAATAATGGCGGACACTGATGCCATGGACCCAGTAGTGCTGGTAGAATTTACAGGCCCAAAATATGCACGCACACACACAATCTCTCTCTCTGCATGTCATGTTTAGTGTCTGTAAATACAGATCAAGCAGCCAGAGATACAGGCAGGTACAACAAAACTAAAAGAAGGTAAAGAACATCAGTAATCTAGTTTTTCAAAACAGGCAAAACTGTTCTTCACTCTGGCTCAAGTAATATTTTAATAGGGAAGTAAATGATTAAATGATAAGTAATAGGGTTACTTATAAGTAAATGATTAAAATCAGGATAAAAGTGATTTCAGGATAAAGATAAATGCTTTCCATTGTTCTAAATGGTGCAGGAGCAGAGTGGCAACACCCTGTCCTACTCTGCTTCGTTCCTGAAGCCCTACTTTCTGTTTTCTTCATGGAGAGTCTTATGAGAGACTTTCGGAGAGATCCTATGATGCTGGAATGGTCTTTTTTTTTTTTTTTTTTTGCTGCCTTTTTATTAGTAGCCTGCTGGGGAGAGCCTCTCCCTGTGAATTGTCACTGCAGTCACTCTCCACATGCAATGCGAGGGACATTGAACACAGCACAGCATGGTGAAGCAGGACTAGCTGGTGTGCTCTTCCCACCATCATGTGGACACAAGTTGAACAGAAAAAAAACAAGTATTATATTGTTTTAATATACTTCTATTCATGACACTTCCTTATATGTGACAGTAAATATGAGATCAGCTATAAGAATGATTGAAAGTAATGTTCTGAGAAAAGAGAAAGCTAATCTTTAAGCTGGTAAAACCAGTATTCTTTTTTACTTTGGTGTTTGAACTATAGCCCAATCCATCATAACTCCTGGTGTAGTAGTGCTGTAGTCCCAACCTGGTGCCCGCTGCATCCCACTGGGGAGTGGTGGCCTCTGAAAGCCTCCTTGGGAAAAAGGAACATTGGTTCCCTTGCCCCAGGATAAGCCTCTGCTGACCTTGGTCTACTTGGACTGATGCTAGAGATTATAGCTGGTATATGATCCACAAAAGTCGATACAGCCCAGGAAAGGAGTTTGGATTTGGCATATGCTGCTGCCACTGCCACTACCCCCTTCTGGGTCCCAATCCATCCTCCTCCCCACCCCTGTTGCCATCCTGTTCCACCCGCAACCCTCCCATTCCTTACTGTACTTACTGGGCTGGTGAATGTCTGGAAGACGATGGTATGTGGAGCTGGCCCCTCACTGTGGTAGCGTCCAGCTACACACTCCAGTGTGTCACCTTCAGCAACATGTGGGAAGTGCCTAGCACCACTGGAGCATTTGTTCTCATGGCACTAGGCACCAATAGATTTTGCACATTATTTATATTTCCTCTTTGAATGTTGTTTGCATGTTATTTTCTCATTTTTAATAATTCAAAATGTTATTGTTTAACTGTATGTTGATTTTAATTGTTATAAGCAATCTTGGGGGCCTGTTTAAATGCCGAAAGGTGGGATATAAATACCTTAAATAAATGTGAGAGACCAGTATTGAAGTCAGTTTCAGTATTATTTGTAAGCTTTGCCTTGAGAAGTGGATTATCAGTGTTTTAAATGAATGAATGAATGAATAAATGCAACATTACCGTTAAAGAATGAAACGAGTTTTCCCCCACATGTCACATTGTATGCTATTACTGTACAGATGATGAATGCGAGTGTAACATTTACAAGTAGATCAACAACATATTTTGCCAGCAGTTCATGCCTGTCTAGTCCTAACCACTTTTTCAGTGTAAGTCTATGCATGTCTACTCAGTATAGACACCAAGTAAATCCTCTGTGTTCAAAGAGACTTACACTCAAGTAAGTGTGCATAGTAGTGCAGGCTTTGTTACTGCTTAATAAAAGTATGTGATATGAGTGCCAGAGAGTTTTCTAGGTTCATTTTAAAATAGAAGATCAAAGGAAGCATTTTCTTTTATTCAATGTGTTATATTTAACAGACTCTAATCCTGCAGACAAGCTATTCTGAAGCTATAGACACACTTATTTACAATTTGCAGTTGCTAGGAAATTATGATTTAAATCTGCATTCATCTTCCCCTATTTAGTTCGTATTCATCTGTTGAATTTCTTTGAAGTAATCAAGGATCAAAATATACATATTAACAGTGGCAGCACTATGGTTTGCGTCACCCAGTGTGGGAGGTCAGCACGTCTCTCTCACACACACACACACCCATGATGGACATCCTCCCATACCAAACCATACACAATAAATTATTATATCATATGCACAACCCAAATGCAATTTCATCCCCATTAACTTTATTTTACTATAGTACTGGTCACCCAATAAATCAGTAACCAACAAAAAATCCTATGGCCAATTTGATGACACACAATTCTAGAATTAGTTCTAGAATTAGTTCTGAAACATGGAAATGAGAGCTGACTCATGGGAGCCGGGACAAAAGTGTGGTGTGTGGCAGGATTTGCTTTTAATACTTTCCCTCTGCACCAGTGGTTTTCAAGCTGTGAGTTGGGACCCACCAGTGGGTTGTGAGCTAATTTCAGGTGGGTCGCAAAGCACCTAGAGCAGCCATATTGAAAATATGGGAAGATGGGATGCTGGAAAGGGGGAGGGATATGTGGTTGTTTTGCTTGCATCAAGGTTGTAAATAGTCCTCTTTTTCCTTTCTGATGCACTTTGCTATTGGAAAATGGCTGAGAAATAACCCAGCTTATTGCTGCTTTCTCAGGAAAGCAGCAGGCTCTGAAATCACTATGATGGCACTTTTGGCCATGACATCACTTCCGGTGGGTCCTGGACAGAATGTCATTCTAAAAAGTGGGTCCCAATGCTAAAATGTTTGAGAACCACTGCTCTACACCATTTGCATGCTGAAAATTGACTAAGGCTGTGTTCTTTTTTGAAATAGAAAAATTGGTAGAAGTGATGTTACTAGCATTCTACTAGCATGCTTCCAGAGCAATTAATTTAATGGCACCCCTTAATTGAAATCAATTATATGGAAAATACCATGTTGTTACCATGCACTATGGAGGCCACCGTATTCCTGACAAGTTCCTGCATTCGTTCGTTCCTGCACTATGAAAATAGGCAGAAGTGATATCAGCATGGTGGCAGCCATCTTTTCCTTTTCCGAGCTCACTACTCAAAATTCTAGCATGACCAGCACACTAGAACCTAAAAAAAAAAGCACTCTAGAAATTCTAGTGCTAGAAGTTAAAAAAAAATAGAACATACCCTTAATTGTCTGAACTTGCCCAATGACTGGCCCACAGTTACCCAATAAATTTCATTGAACTAGGAATTTGAACCTGAGTCTCCCTGCTCCTTGTTTGACGGTCTAACCCTCATAATAAAAATATTTATATGCCACTTCTAACCAAAAAAACCCTCAAAATGGTCTTCCCCAAAAGGGATCACAGTCTAAAACAGGTCTCAAACATAAGACCCATGGGCCATACAGCTCACAGAAACTCTATCCGGCCCATATGATAAATAGGCTCTCCCAGCGCTGCCATTTTAGCAGAGCCACTTCTGAGGCTCTGGCAGCAAGAGCCCTCAGAAGGCAATGAATGCCACAGGGCAGTGGCAGACCAAGAGGGATGATAGATGCTGCCAAGGCACTGGAAGAGCCCAATTAGGACACGGGCCATCCTTTCAGCAGTGCCACTTCTGTTGAGGTCACTTTGCAAAGCACCTCTAGGCTGCTGAACTGCAAAGCGACACCTCAGCAGATGTGGCACTGAGGAACGGGTGGCCTGTATAATAATTGGGCTGTCCCATATCTTGAAAATATAGTGGGCTCTCCATATCTTTATCAAGATTTACACATTTTCTCTTATATCATGTGTCGCTTTGTTCCTGTGTGAGAACAAAATGTGTATTTCTTGCCAAGTGTTTATGAATGCTATTTTGCCCACTGTATGAAACGAGTTTGATGCTCCTGGTCTGGAAAATATAGAAGAAACAGCTGCTAGAAAAGGTATTATGCCAGGGTGAATAGAGACTACACTAGGCTGGTTCTTATTTACTTATTTCAGCTAAAAGAAAATGTTCAGCTAAGAAAGTGTGTGTGGCTATATTGATCTGGATGTAGAGGTTACAAGGATCCTGGTGAGACATAGGATAGGGTAAGGATTTGCAGCACTATGTGATTATCTGATACACATTCCACAATTTATTTTATTATTCAGGCATGGAGCACAAATACCATTGAAAAGAACCAAGATCAGCATTATGCTGCCCTGAAAACATGAACTACTGAATAGTTGGGCTTATAAAAATGCACATTTTTCATTCTGAAATTAAGGTAACAGACACATCACTAATGGTGATACTTAAGATATAAACAATGAGCATTCAAGCATCCCTGACAAGTAAACATCTTGCAATCACAGGCTCATTTGAGGCAGTTAGGTGAACTATCAAATTCAGAACTACCCCAGCATTTTGAAGGTGCTTATAAAAGTCATTATCCTCAAGTAAGTAGATAAGATTGCTCATGTGTAAGGAGAAACATTGTTAGATCCTAGTAAATATGCATATAATTTATCTAGAAACAAACCAATCATGAGCAGCATTAATTCATAAAATAGTGCAAAAGAGTCAGCAGTATATTGTGCGTAGATGCAATCAGTTGTGCTATTTGAATTCTATGAAGAATGTTTGTTTTCTTCTTTCATTCATTCACTTGATTTATATCCTGCCTTTCTCCCCGAAGGGCTCCCAATGCTATATGCAGGATTATACATTTAGCAACACACTGGAATTTGGCCATGAGGTGCTGATGTGCAAAAAGCACTCCAGAAGTATCTTCCCATATGGTGAGGGCTTTCCTCTAAATTTTTATTTCCCAGATTTTTAAGCAGTAACTCTAAGGTTGCAATCCTATACACACTTACCTGGGAGTAAGTTTCATTAAGCTCAGTGGCACTTTTCATTAGAAATCCATAGGATTGCACTGTAAGGTTGTAATCCTGAACACATTTAACTAGCGGAAGTCTTATTGAACATGATGGGGCTTATTTCAGAGACACAGGGTCAGAGTACACAAACCTTCAATAGGCTCAGCCAGCAGAAATCAAGGTAGTGAAATAAATCCCCATTATATAGCCCTTTACATCCACTGAATATGGGATTCATGCCATCTCCATATAGGACTTGAGAATGAAAAGACTGGAAAAAACATGGGAGTGTTCCCTCTAATTTTTTTTCTCCTAGGAACCAGGATGATGTAATGGTTCTGGTGGCAGACCTGGAAGATCCAGATTCATAATCCCCGCTCAACCATGAAGCTTCCTGGCTGACCTTGGATCAGTCACAATCTCTCAACTTAACTTAGCTCACAGGGGTTACTGTGAGGAATAAAGCAATCATGCACACCACCCTGAGCTCCTTGGAAGAAGAGTGGTATAAAAATGTGAAAAATAAAACAATTTTTCTGAGCCTAAATTGAGCCTGAATGAATTTCTGAACCTGAATGGACCGGAACTGAATTATCACATTTCTTACATACACCAGAACACAGGCAAACTACAGAGATCATTGTTCAAAGCTGAAGGCACGCCTTAAAACAGTGCTCTTCAAATGGTCAGCCATGACCCACCACAGAGCACAAAAAAGGTCCATTTCCCCTTAAGGGAAGTGGCCCGAGAAATCACTGCTCGGAAGCACCACAGCGATTGCAGCATTGTGGGCACTTGAGAGCATGTGCCCTACCTTGGGGAGGGGGTCCATTAGGATAGGGGAGGCCTGCTGCCACCTCTGTGGGTCTTCCTGATGCTTAAAATAGCTCCATTGCAAGATTGGAGCCTACTTCCTGATTTCACGTGGCACTGCTGGGTCCTGCCCCCCAGCCACCGCCAGTACAACAATATCTTCAAAGTCCAATAGGACTTTGAAGACAGCTGCCTTAAACCTTAGAATTGTCAGCTCAACACCACACAGTGCTGACAGTCATCCATTGAATCCAGAAATTAGTTTTATTTCAGCAGTGAAATGAAATTATTTAGGAAAAAAGGTTCCAGTATTTAACCATGATTAAGGTAAAGGTAAAGGTTTCCCCACGACCGAATGGTCTAGTCATGACCGACTGTAGGGGGTGGTGGTCATCTCCGTTTCAAAGCCTGTAGAGCCGGCGTTTTGTCCGAGGACAAGCTTCCGTGGTCATGTGGCCGGCATGACTCTATGCCGTATCGCACAGAACGCCATTACCTTCCCACCGAAGTGGTCCCTATTTATCTACTTGCATTTAGGTGCTTTCGAACTGCTAGGTTGGCAGGAGCTGGGACAAGCAACGGGACCTCACTCCGTCGCGCAGTCTTGAACTCTCAACCTTCCAGTTGGAAAGCCCAGCAACAGCAGATTGACCCGCTGCGCCACCACGTCCCTTTACCGTGATTATAAAGCAGCAAAAGGACCCAGGCAAATCAGAGGAAAAAATGCCTAAAGATGCTACACATGTATATAGCATTCTAGTGTAACAATTATAGAACCAAATAGCTAGTTTATCCTTTCTTATTATTCTGCTGCCACCAACTTCTGAAACACTAGAAAACAATTGTAGCAGTGGCACTTAGCGCTCCTGAAATCTGATACACCAATACAATTTACACATGTTTAAAAAGAATATGAGTTAAAATACTACACACATTTCCACCACCTTGTAAAACTGTTAACAGGCAGTGTGGACAAAGGAAAGATACCATTTCCCATAGGTGTACAGTTGACCCATTGTGGGGTTAGTATGCAACACATATTCAACAAGTAATGCCTTAAAAGGAATGGTTTCTATTAAGATTTGAAGCCTCAAGCTGGGGGCACCAAGCTGAATGGGGGCACCAAGCTGAATGGGGGCACCAAGCTGAATGGGGGCACCAAGCCAGCACAGGCCTTGTCGCTCCATGCTGCCACAATGTGCTTTATGACACATTGCAATAAAAATGCATGCCCATTCTGCTAGCACTAACCAGCATAAGATTGAGCCATAAGATTGAGCTATAAATGAGCATCATTCTCCACCATGAGAACCCGAGAGCTGCCCACTACAGTAAAGCTGATTTTAAGGTAATTATTAAATTATCACAATAATGTTTACCATCCATTCAATGAATTTTGCAGATAGCTTCCTGAAAGTACATGGGTGCACAATGTGAATGGCACTGAATTTGTAACACATATCCAAAAGGAAGAAGGATTAGCAGAAGATTAAATGATGCATGTATGCAGCAAGCTCCTATATGATTTTCTGGCCAAGCCAACCCTTGAACTCTTAGTATCTGTGGCAGTGCCTAGTACAGTGATGGCAAGCCTTTTGGTCTCAGCATGTCAAAACTTCGGAAAATGCTTAACTTGAGTCTGCTGGTGTGTCAACCCCCACTCCCTAACAAAAGAGAAACAATTCTTTATTTAAACGAAATATACAGTCCAATCACGTGCAGTGCTATGTATTACATAAAGCAAATAATTACAAAAATGAAAAATGAGTTAAACTCAGTTTTTGATAGGTGTTGGCAGTGGTGTCATCTACTCACCAGTAGACGGTACGCTGGGCGGGACTTAGAGTGATCGACAGCCCGTCGATTCACTTCCGCTTTCTTCGCACTCCCCGCGCAGCTTTCCCGCGCCTCGGAGGGGGCGCCTGCTCGCCCAGGCACCCAGCGCGCCCCCCACCCATCCCCCCTGGCGAGCAGGCGCTCCCTCCGAGGCGCGGGAAAGCCACGCGGGGAGCGTGAAGAAAGCGGAAGTGAGTCGACGGGCTGTCGATCACTCTAAGTCCCGCCCAGCATACCATCTACTGGTGAGTAGATGACACCACTGGGTGTTGGTGAACGCTGGTGTGTCACCCGAAATGTTGTGGTCTGTCACCTTTGACATGCATGTCATAGGTTTGCCATCACTGGCCTAGTATGTCATCAGGAGGTGGAGCTGCTATGGGGGCTCTGTTCAGGTCTTTGTCCCATAATCCCCGACAACTAGGCACTGACAGTTATTCTAAGAACCACTTCTAGAAGGAGGAACTTTGTGAAGCAATATGGTGCAACCTAGACTGGAAGAAGGGAAGGGAAAATAAAGGAATAGAATAAGTAATCCAAAATGTCTAAGAGGACATCTGTACTACAAATTTGAACCTATTTAACTGTTCATTAACTGTTTCAACTTTCCCTAATGAATCTGAGTTTTACCATAGTGCTGATAGTTCCATAATGGAGATAACTTGCCTTTGAACTGTTTTTCCCAGGATTCCTTGGCTGGCTAGTGTGACACTGAAACAGATTTGAAACTGGTTTGTATTTGTAGTGTATATGTGTGTGAAATTTCAAGAAGGCACAATTTTAAAAATGTGCATTGTTGGAACTTGAGAAGTTCATAGTGAGTTTGCTATAGGTTCAGATGTTGACTTTGTAGAATTTATCATCATGAAAATTTACACCACTATTCTTTTTACAGATATATTGGTCCATAAAATTAACTGGCCATCATGTTTTCACCACCCCATGGCAGCAGTTTCATAAGACATATTATATAGGCTTTGATCAAATACAAAGGGATCCAGTCCAAGATGATTTATTTTCTGAAGCCTCTTGTGATGATTTTCAATTACACAAATGGAATTCTTCTACATTGCTAGGCCAGTTGTATTCTAGAAAGGAGAAACCAAATATATGAATTAAAACTATGAAAAATTAGATCATAAGACTATCTCATTGCTGCTCTGAAGCATGATGCTTATTTCCTAGTACCTGTACAATCATACCAACAGTGCACGATGCTGAATCATATTACTGTACATTTAGATGTCGAGCAGTGTTTCATAACGCCCATGATGTGCACCTCTGCTAAAATGACAGGGTGTTCTGCACATTTCCAACTTATAAACCTAATTTGCTCACCCAGTTTCCAAGCTCCTCATACTGTTTCTTCTTAGACAGACAGACTTTCCCCACACCATTTCTTCTCCGCTCTAAAGTTACTGGGAGCCCAATCTATCCAACTTTCCAATGCTGATGCAGCCGTTCCAATGGGGCATGTGCAGCATCCTGCAGTGGAAGGACAGTCATGGAGACTGCCTCAAGGTAAGGGAACATTTGTTCCCTTACTTTGGGGCTATATTGTGGCTATATTGGTCCTTGAAAGTTGGATAGGATTGGGCCTTGTGTCATCAGCAATCCTAATGAGTGTATAAGGCAAACTCTGCAAAACCCTGAACCAAGACTATTTATAGATGTATGAAATAAAGAAGTAAGGGAAGCAAATTGGTTTGTTTCCACACCCCCATATTGAGATATGTTGATCTAAAGCAGAGGTCTTCAACAGGTGGCACAGAAGTAGGTCACAGTAGTGCTGTCACTGCTGTTGTATTTTGAGTTCCAGGACTGCATAGTTTGACAGCAACTGGGGCTGGAATCCTGTGGTAACTCCTACTGCAGTTTGCAGATTTTGGCTTCGGAAGGATTACTTGGGCCAAGTCATCTAATCTTCACTTATCCCCTTGCCTCTCATCCCTGCTATGACTCTCTTTCTTCCTCTAGTTTCTTTTCCTGCACTGTGTAAAATTAAGTGCATGCTCTTATGTCACACTCTACCCATCCTTTCCTTTCAATGAGCCTGCAAGGAAAAAAGGGACAGAACAATACACTAGCTATAGAACCTGATTTGCCATCTTTTTGTGGAAAAAGAAGAGGAGCTGACTGCTCACTCACCCATCCTTCTTGCATGAAGGACTCTTGAAGGTCAGTCCCATGCTGCAGGTTGGGGTTTGAGGCAGGTCCCCACTGATGTGGATATGCTGTGTAAAAGCAAGCATTTTCAAAGGAAACACTGGGATTGTAGCACTCAAATATCACTCTGGACAAAACTGCCCCACATCTTTCCCCACTTCTACCCAAGGTCAGTAGACGCCAGGAGTTTCAGCCAGAATGCACAGATGTACCATTCAAAATATAATATGGAATCCATAGCTCCATTGGGAGTCTTTGACTTGCATCACAGGATTTTTTAATCTCCTTCCAACCAGCAGCCCCTCTATCTTTTCCCAAAACATTTCCCATAAATCATTAGAATATAGCAGGGCAAAATCATTTTTTCTTCTTTGTGGGCTCTTTATACAAAACAGGAAATGCCGGGCACACTGGGGGCAATCCCAGAGTGCTCCACATTTCCTGCTGTGATTCAAGGAGGAGGGAGCCAGGTAAATGGTACAGGGCTGGGCTGGCAGTGTTATTAGTCTGCCCAGTGGTTCCTACAAGGAGGAAGGGAGCAAAACGCAAGTTTTGTAGGAGCCTGAGCTCTTGTGTGAAGCAGCACCCCTTCTTGTCTTCTGAGCCGCCATTCCTGGCCCCGAGAGTGAAGCCTCTGAGCCAGTTCTCAAAACTACAAATGGCTCTGGAAACAAAGGGGAGGGGCCGTTTTACATAGGAGCTCAGGCTTCTGCAAAACTTAGCATTCCCCCCCCCTTTATAGGAATGTCACTGAGTCTAACTCCAGTTGCTGCAGAGGGCTCTGGGAAATAGTGTTCCAATTTTCCTGATGAGTGAAAGTGCATGGACTCCATGTGTAGAAGCAGTCAATTGCCTTTTACACATGTACAATTTACAGGCAAATCCCAAAGCCACCATTTTGCCTCTAGTTTGACAGCTGTCGTTCATTTTGAAAAGGGCAGTTGTAGGAAATGGCGACAAAGAAAAGCAGCTAGGTGGTTTATGATTTCTGAACAATTTTATTTACTTGATCAACAAGAAAGTTCACAGTTGTAGTGCACTTAATTAAGATATATCATGACAATATTGATATTCAGGCTTCTAATTTGAAAATATCAACTATTCGTAAAACTGCTGGTTTATATACTGTATATATATATATATATACTCACACACACACTTTTGCATGGAGAGTCAATAAATGGTAATCTAATGCTTAAATACTCATTCAGTTTGAATTGTAAGTCGATATTCAAATGTGTGTATGTGCACACAGAGAGAAAAAGGGAGATGCACATAAAGCTTTGATTTTTACTTCCTATTTTGAAGATCAGCTTCCTATAATACACTGGAAGCTACTACTAGAACATGTGGGTATGGATCAGTATCAATCAACTAATGTAATCCATAAAGAGCTTGCTAAATCAGGTCTTATCATGCTAATCCGCATGCTTTCATCCCAGATCCTTCATTATTCCACCCTTGTGTTCCCCATGGTTATGTGTCTAAATTCTTTATAGCCTTCTTTTTATTTTTATACCACTGTACTGAGAGCAACTTTTAAATATACATGAAAAAAGGAAACTTTTTTAACGAGACAGTGACTTACTAGAACCAATCAGAAATCTCTTCAAGTGACATTCAGAAAATCTTTTCTGCCCACTTTCTACCTTCCAAAATTTGAGCATAGTGTAAAATCATATTCTAATCCAAAGATTTGCAACTTTTTCATCCCATGGCACATTGACAAGGCGCTAAAGTTGTCAAGGCACACCATCAGTTTTAAGGAAATATTTTATCATTTACAAAGCATATTAAGGATGTGTTAAAAGTTCAGTAACTAAAATTTCAATCATTGTGTTGATGTCTGTTTCAATCATCTACTATTTCTTATTTCTGTCAGCTTTTGCAACAATTAATTTCACTGGCTCACATCCATGTAACACAAATTGATCTCTCCGCCAGTCCAAGGATGATACATCAAGTGACATCATCATCAATGTTGAAAATATGTTTCAATGCTTTTCCTCAAACAGTGACAATTTACAAGATTTTTGTTCAGTCACCCAACGTAACTGTTTTCAAAATGCCACAACTGTGCCTCTTTTGGGTTTTTGATTGGTTTGCTTGGCTGCCACTCATGCATTTCCTGACTTCAGCTAATAAATATTAAATAGCCAAACCTCTCCCTAACTAGATGGTAAGCTTGGTGCTGTTAAGCCATCTGGAGTTTCAATCAGGGTTGGAAATAACAGTGAGGCAAAGAAGCCACATGGGCGCATATTCCTTTTTTAAGAAAGGTCACAGAATACTAATATTCCTACTAATAAATGACGTTTTCTCCCACCTCCCGCACTGCACCTGCAGACCATTATTGGACACCAATGTGCTGTGGCACAGTGGTTGAAAATTGCTATTCTCATCTTTCACATCATTGCCCTGTGTTGCTCAGGCGTAACTGCTGAGTAATACACTGTGCAGAACCACTGAGTCACTGATAATGATCTCTAATATTCAAAAGAAATACAAATATTAGATAGTCAACAAATATGATTTAGATGTAAAATCTCATAAATTCTTCTCAGGTCTCTGTGCAATACATTTGTGGTGCAAGTTAATGCTATAGCGCAGTGCTTCCCAAATTGGTGGGTTGTTACCAAGCAGCTTGGGAAGCACGCAGCTCCCGGGGCAGGAGCGGTTTTTATTTACCTGCGGAGGCTTCATAGGCTGGCGCTCCTTGCAGGTAAGTAAAAAACCCTCCTTCTGTCCCAGCAGCGACACGATACTGGGGATTGTGTTGCTGCAGCAGCTCTGCCCCCATACACATTTAAGGTACTTCCAACACCCTTGTAGGAGTTTGGGAAAGACTGCTATACAAAAACAAAAAAACAAAATTTCAAATACCATAATATTAGTTGAAAGGGACTGTTTTTCTGTGGACTTATATTCCCACTGTAGCAGCTTCTTCACATGGACGTATTTATTTGAAAAAATTATATTCCACCTTTCCCATGTCAAAGCAAATGCCCACGGCAGTATTTGGCCATTCTTACAAATGCACCATACTGTAATGGCATCATAGGCCCTAGAGTTATTTATTCTTCTTGAAAACAATATATCTCTGAAACTGGTAGAAAGGACTTAATAGTGGTTTAAGCCTTAGAGTTAATTTAAACAACAACAAATAGCATGTGCATTCCCAAATAACAGATCAACATGGGACGTAAGGATGTTCTCATCTCCATCTTCCTGTCCAGTATAGCCATTATTATAATTTCAAATTTGCAATAATGGGATCATATTGCAGAACTTTGAAACTGGCCCATCAGGGGCAATGCTTCCCAACTAGCCAGCAGTATACGGCTCATGACAAGCAATATTCATGATCTATAGCTTTAAGACTAGTGTCAATGTTGCACCATTAGTCTATTCAATCACATGAACAAAATTGTTCCATATAATTAGACTTTACTGATGCCATTCCTAGCAGCACAATCCTATGTATATCGACTCAGAAGTAAACCCCATCCATTTCAATGGGACTACCTCCAAGGTAGATGTGCATAGGGTTGCAAATTCATGGCAAAATTGCTGCAGACATGACTAGGTTCCATGCTATAGCAAAAGGCACAACATAGCATACACATTTCATCATTTTCATTCTGGCACTTAGCAAATATTAATGGCTGAAAGAAAATGGCTGGGCCAAATGAATAACTTAATAAAATAGAGAAACCTCCAAGGAGAATTATGCCATCTCCCTGTCGTTACTGTTTGACCACATGCAAAACATTCATATTTACATGTATAAAACAATAAAAGAGCTAATATTTATGCTTGTGCATTACTGCAGCTTTGGTAATACAGTCACATTGCTTTTAGTGTACAAATAAATACACATTTAATATACCTGCTACAATCCACCTATTATTTCAAGTTTATCAGTAGAGAGCTACAGAAAGCAAGGCACATTGCCCTCTAATTTAACAATCATTTGTCTTAAGAAACATGAATGATGTATCAGTTACCACACAACAAAATGGGGAAACTGAAATACACCTTTTAAAAGAAGGTGAGGGATCCCCTCTGAACACGTCATACTACCACATTCATACTTCCCATAACTATCATTTATATACAAATATCATACAAATATACGAGAGGAGAGCCCTCAAAAAGTGTTAGAAAATAGTTTGTTGAAATTTTGGATACAATGTAGAAATTGATGAATGGGAAAAGATCTTGGTAACAAATATCAGACTAAAGCAACAAATCTGAAAGAAAATCTTTATAAGATGTTTTATAGATGGTATTTAGCACCTGAGAAGCTAGCAAAAAATGCATCCAGGTACCCCAAAGGGGACGTGTTGATGCAGCAGGTTAATTCGCTGCTGCTGGGCTTTCCAACTGGAAGGTTGGGAGTTCAAGACTGCGCGACGGAGTGAGCTCCCGTCGCTTGTCCCAGCTCCTGCCAACCTAGCAGTTCGAAAGCACCTAAATGCAAGTAGATAAATAGGGATCACTTTGGTGGGAAGGGAACAGCATTCGGTACGCTACGGCGTAGAGTCATGCCAGCCACATGACCACGGAAGCTTGTCCTCGGACAAAACGCCCGCTCTACAGACTTTGAAACGGAGAAAAGCACCGCCCCCTATAGTCGGTCACGACACTTGGTCATGGGGATACCTTTACATTTACCCCAAATAAATGTTGGAAATGTAAAGATAAAGAAGGAACATTGTACCATATGTGGTAGACTTGTGAAAAGGTGAAAAAAAATTGGCATTTAGTGCATACTATGTTACAAGAAATGTTGAAATGTGAGATACAGGCCAGACCAGAATTATTTCTTCTCGATATGATGGGTAGTATTCAAGATAAAGGGGAAAAAGCATTTTATTGTACATGTAAATACTACAGCAAGATTATTGTATGCACAGAAATGGAAAAACGAGGAGACTCCAAATGTTGACCAATTAATAGAGAAAATATATGAAATTGCTGAAATGGATGTTTTAACTGAAAGAATGAAAGAGGGTGACATAAATAAGATTCAAGAATATTGGAGAATGTTTTATGAATGGACAGAGGAAAAAAATAAAGACTAGATGCTAATGTATAGAAGGGTTAGGTTGATGATTATGTAAATAAGAAAGAAGAATAAAAGTTAGTAAGATTTGTATACATAACTCTCAGGATGATAAATGAGATAAATGAGATAAATGAGATAAATCTCTGTTTACATTTCGGCGGGGGCTGAAGACCTTTTTATTCCAAAAAGCTTTTAATTGTTGACAGGTTGGCTGGCTGGTTATTATGATCCACGGGGCTTGTGTTTTATTTTATTTTTTAATTGTTTTTAAATTGTTTGTGTTTTTAATCTTGATTGCTTATTGTTTAATACTGTTTTTAACTGTTTTTAATGTTAATTGTTATACTTTATTTTTATCTTTTTTAATATTGTAAGCCGCCTTGGACATCTGCCCTGGCAGAGGAAAGGCGGGGTAAAAATTTCTTAAATAAATAAAATAAATAAAATAAATAAATGATGATTTAGATTGTATGCAAACAGTAATTAAGTGAAGACGATTAAGCTGTAATCAATGTGTACCTTTTGTGTGGACCACTATATCTCTTCCCTATGTTTTCCCTATTACCTTACCTATACCTATATATAAAATAAAAAATTCTATATAAAAAAAGAAGATAATAGTTTGTTGAAATTTACTTCTTGAAGTCAAACATATTTGGGTTAGCAAAACAAACCCTGGGGCAAAGCCAACTTATCCCATCCTGCCATAAAACAGTAATGTCACCAAGACCACTGTTTTTCAGCTGGTAGATCAGAAACCACATGTGGATTGTACCCTGACCTTAAGTGAGACATTTTTAGCTCCTGGTCAAGAAGTTAAAAAGAGACACAGATGGAGAAGAGGGTGAAGTCATTCAGTTTGGGCAATCTGTGAGATCACGGCCCCTCTTCTGTGATCAAAGACAATGCAACTTAAATTAGATTGTACTATCGTATTTTTGTAGTTGAAAGGAGATACAATTCCCTTCATTAACTATAACCCTAATTTCATTCTCAACATCATGCTTTGAATTCTAGAAAATTATTGTACCTGCTACTCTTTTCCATTCATATAGCAGCGGACAAAGCAGGTGGCGGGGGGTGGGGGGCTTGTGCCAGGCCCCTGGCACAATCTGAGGGACTGGTGACCTGGGGGGGGGGAACGGGGTGATGTGCTCCCTCTCTGTGGTGCTCCGGAAAGGGGCAGGAAGGAGGGCATATTAGGCCCAGTAGTCCTGAACATAGTTTTCTGAATACAGACGCCTGGCCCATGCAGCTTGCTTTTTACTGGTCTAGCAGCTGAGGTAGGCCAAGAAATTGGGAAGGGGTGGGGCTCAATAAGGTAGGTGGAATTAAAAGAGAAGGAAGAAAGGGAGGAGGGCATGACAGAGAGTGGAGAAAGCACACCTATACAACTGGGTTTTGTGGAACAGAAACACAAACCTAAGTGTTTCACTCACCCTGAAATGATCAGGAAGGATAAAGTGACAAATACCAAGGGATGTCACTGGTGGAATTATGAATAAAAGTTTAGGTTTATGCCATCACGTTGCTTTCCTCACACGCACCCTGCAATTACATCCTTGCAGGATCATTCAGACAAGTAGCTATTATTTCTGTGATCTTCTGCTATGTGTGCAAAGAGAGGATAAAATCAACTCCACATAGTATGAATGATTTATAATTAACTTCCTTTTGCCCTCCGGTCATGCCCCCCCCCCACTGGATGCAGTTTGCACCTTTTTGGTGCATCTGGATAGGAGTGTATGGTCTCCTTGATATACACTGTAACTATCAAAACTGTTTTCTTCACAGCATGTCACTAGTGGAATTACACCTGTTTTTCATACAAATTTTTGTTGCTCCTGTAGAAGTCGTACAAGCTTTATGTGATTAGTTTGGGCAGAAGCATTATGCTCTCGTTTTGCCTGGCCACTGTCCTACCCTTTGGTCCCTTCATTTATCATAGTTTTAAAAAACCACAAACAAACCGAAACACACTTAACTGTGGATGTGTGGGAACATTCACCAGTGGATCCTCTCTCAAGTTTTCCACCCCTCCCCCTTTATGCAGCAAACTGGATCCAATTTATTGTTGGAAGTGGATGACTAAGTTCACACATTCTGCATTTATCAAAAAATAACATAAAAGTTCAAGATTTTAGTTATGAGAAGACTGAAGCGGTTATGTGCGAAAATACATCACAATGCTTTCAGTTCAATGAGGGACAAAGCTGAAACGTTTTAGACAAATAATACACTGCGTAGGAAAATAATCTTCAGCTTCTTTCAAGAATGTCCCCATTAAGGCAAGGCACAGAAACAGTGCCAACCATCCAAAGTGCATCCAAGTCACTAAGTTAAATATCCCTACATCCATTTCCAGTAATATTTGACAAAACTATTTCTCTTCCCAAAGTTATCAGTATATACCCATAATCAGCAAGGAATAACAAATGGATTCCAGTTCCTAGGAAAACTGCACGAATAGTAAATAAATGCAACCCTACAAGCATTACAAGGGAGCCATTGCAATCACCAGGGCATGTTGGCAGAAACTTAACTCCATGAAGAAATAATGCAAAAATACCACAAAACATATCTCTCTCTCTCTCTCTCTCTCTCTCTCACACACACACACACACACACACACACACACAGTTTATAAGACATCAACAGCAATCTCAGAATTTTAAAAAAATCACCTGTTCACAAAAATATTAGAATTTGTACAAATCAGGTCCACACATAAAATGGAAAAAGCTGGTGTAGCACGAGATATTTGCCAGTTACACTTGCTTAAGTAATGCAGCAGAGGGGAGTGCAGGCCAGCAGCATGACAAAACAATGCAAAGTGGGGAGGGGAGAACAGACTGGCCATTCTGAGCAGGTTTGCAGCAAATGTCTCTTTTGCTTGGTTATCTCACTTGGCAGCAGAGGCAGAAAGCAGGGACTCACAGATGATTTTGTCTGATTTCTCCCTGTAGAGAGGGAAAACAGGCCATTTATATATTTTCTACCATTACAGTGTGAGAAAGAGGCCAACAGTATTTTGCAACCCTTCCTATTCTGCTCCCCCAACTTCACTAAAGGGGTGAAGTCAGTGGTGGGATTCAAGTAAATTAACCGGTTCTATGTCCTTCAAGGCAGCCTTCAGGGCAGGCGCTGCCTTTCTTCCTCCTCCCAACCTAAAATTAGCAACCGGTTCTGCAGAATAGGTGAGAACCAGCTGAATCCCACCACTGGGTGAAGTCCACTCTGTGCTAGCTGCCACTGTTTTTAAGACATGCTGTTTCAGTACACAGAGGTTGTGTGACCAGCATCAAGTCTGATAACCTTTAACTTCATTTTAACAAGAGCAAGAGTGGTTGTTTTACAAAGCAGTGGAGATATGCGTGAGGACAAGCAATGTTCAAATTCCAGTAGCAGAGCTAGAGGGGGAGTCACAGCATTATGTTTTTTTGCAATTTGTAGCCACTGTAGCCTCTGTTTTGCTCTAGCTGCCAGGAATGGCTCGTAAGGGGAGAGGCCGCTTGAAAAATTAAATGCTGTGAATCCCCCTAGTTCTCAAACAATGGTTTGGATCCAGAAGTGTTCCTGTACAAGCAGAAGCTGCTTCTTGTGCATCCCTCAATGTTTGCCACTTCCCCCCATCTCCCTGCCATACTATGCTGCCACCATACTGCTATGGAGGGCCCCCTGACCACAGAGGTGGTTTTCAGGAGCCAAAGGGGACTGCAGTAGGAAACGAGTAAGAAAGCTACTTTGCATGAACAGAGTCCTACTCATACTTCCTTAGATCCAAGCCAATTTCTGGAAAGGTCCTGAAACATCCTAGTAACTACATTAATGTGGGGTAATTAAAAAAGCGGTTGAAAATAAAATGGCCAACATTATTATGTCATTGTACAAATCGATGGTAAGGCCACATCTGGAATATTGTGTACAGTTCTGGTCACCACACCTCAAAAAGGACATAGTGGAGCTGGAAAAGGTGCAGAAGAGAGCAACAAAAATGATTACGGGGCTGGGGTACCTCCCTTATGAAGAAAGACTGCAGCATTTGGGGCTCTTCAGTGTGGAAAAAAGGCACCTGAGGGGGGATATGATTGAGACATACAAAATTATGCACGGAAGGGATAGAGTCGATAGAGGGATGTTCTTTTCCCTTTCTCACAACACCAGAACCAGGGGACATCCGCTAAAACTGAGGGTTGGGAGAGTTAAAACAGACAAAAGGAAATACTTTTTTACTCAGTGGGTAGTTAATCTGTGGAACTCTTTGCCACAGGAGGTGGTGATGGCATCTGGCCTAGATGCCTTTAAAAGGGGATTGGACAGATTTCTGGAAGAAAAGTCCATCATGGGCTATAGGCCATGATGGGTTGTGCAACCTCCTTACATTAGTAGTACGCTACTTCAGAGTGCCGGGTGCAAGGGAGTGGCAACAGGATGCAAGCATCTTGTTGTCTCGTGCGCTCCCTGGGGCACCTAGTGGGGCCGCTGTGAGATAAAGGAAGCTGGACTAGATGGGCCTTTGGCCTGATCCAGCAGGGCTCTTCTTATTTTCTTATGTAATGTGTCATAATCTATATATATAAAGAAGAGCATGGGTATGTATGTATGTATGTATGTATGTATGTATGTATGTATGTATGTA
>JAJKFI010000052.1:8636926-8651534 GCA_029204185.1 Lerista edwardsae | reverse complement strand
GGCATGCGGAAGCCTAGCGGCCTGGCCACAAACACTGCGGGGGTTGGGGCCACTTGGCACCCCCGGGGGCAGGGGTGCGCAGGGCCCCCCGCGTGAAAATGGTCAAAAACGGCCGAAATCGGCATAAAGTCCGTAGTTCCCGTGGTCGCAGGGATGAGCGACGATGGTACCAACGCCATCAGAGTTTGGGTCCGGCCCCCCCTCAGTGTAGGGGGCGAGAAGGGGTGCGAGACAAAACGTCTGCCATGACCCGCTGTAATGCCTGAACCGATCGATACGAAACATGGCATGCATACACCTTGCGCCTGACGACAAACACTGTGGGGGTCAAACCCCCCTAGCGCCCCCAAGGGTGGGGTTACGTGGGGGTCCCCACGTGAAAATGGTCGAAATCAGCCAAAATCGGCGTTCAATCCGCAGTTTCCGGGGTCGCCAGGGCGAGCGGTGAGGCTCCCGACACCGTCGGAGTCCAGGTTCGTCCCCTTCTCAGCGTGCGGTGCGAGAAGGGGTGCGAGACACAATGTCCGCCATGCCCTGCTGGAACGCCGGGAGCGATGCGCACCAAACTCGGCATGCGCGTGCCTTGCGGCCTGGCGACAGACACTCCGGCGGTCAGGCCCCCCAGCGCCCCGGGGGTGGGGTGCCCCGGGCCCCCACATGAAAACGGTCAAAAACGGACAAAATCGTTGTCGGTTCCTTAGTTTCTGGGGTCGCCAAGGTGAGCGATCAGCATGAAACTTTGCTCGCATACACCTTGTGGCCTGGCAACACACACTGCGGGGGCGGGGCCCCCTAGCGCCCCCGGGGGTGGGGGTACATGGGGGTCCCCATGTGAAAACGGTCAAAAACGGCTGAAATCGGCATCAAAACCACAGTTTCCAGGGTCGCCAAGATGAGCGGCGATGCTCCCAATGCAGTTGGAGTCTGGATTTGGTCCCCCCTCGACATGGGGGGCAAGAAGGGGTGCGAAACGAGACATCCACCATGCCCCACTGCGACGCCTGGAGCGATTGGCGCCAGACTTGGCATGAGTATGCCTTGCGGCCTGGCAACAAACACTGCGGGGGTCAGACCCCGCTAGCACCCCTGGGGGTGGGGGTACACGGGGGTCCCCGTGACAAGATGGTCAAAAATGGCTGAAAATGGCGTCGAATCCATAGTTTCCGGGGGCGCCGGGGCGAGCGCAACGCTCCCGACACTGTTGGAGTCCGGGTTCGGCCCCCTCTCGGCGTGGGGGGCAAGAAGGGGTGTGAAACACAACATCTGCCATGCCCTGCTGGCATGCCTCAACCGATCGACACGAAACCTGGCACGTATACACCTTGCAGCCTGGCGACAAACACTGCGGGGGTCAGACCCCCTTAGTGCCCCCGGGGGTGGGGGTAAGTGGGGGTCTCCACATGAAAATGGTCAAAAGCGGCCAAAATCCGTATCGAGTCCGTAGTTTCCGGGGTTGCCGAGACAAGCGGCGATGCTCCCGACACAATTGGAGTCTGGGTTCAGGCCCCCCTCGGCATGGGGGGCGAGAAGGGGTGCAAAACTCAAACTCTGGAAGATCATTTTGTTACCCGGGCAACGCCGGGTAACAAAAAGCTAGTAGTTCATATAAATGGAAAGTGAATGAAACATTTTCTTAATATAATCTAGCTTCAACATAGTAAGTAGGCACAAAAGATCCACAGGTGTCAAGACGCTCAGGGCAATTTATGCAAAGTGGCAATTTTCTTCCACTACTCCTGGAACTGATCAGCTGCTCTTATGTTGATCTCCAATTAGCCTCCACCAATTTCCTGTGTCATTCAGAAGTACCATTTACAGTCATGCGATCAGATATAATGTGCCAAGTGACCAAAAGAAGATAAACAATAAACCCCGTTGCTTAATAGCTTTGTACTTCATCCTCTATTGTTGATTCACCTTGATAATTTGAACAAAAAGTCACCTTTATATAAATCAAATTACTGTTGCTCTATGGATGAAAATATATTCCACCCAACCTGAATGGGTTCAATTTCAGGATCATTTAATAACACCTCTCTATGTATTTCCCCCCCCCCCCGATAACTGAAATTCTGAACATATTTCAGAAAATGTCTATTCATTAAACACTGCAGAACAACACATGCAAGCTATTTGCAATGATACTCACAGTCAAGCACTTCCCACTTGAAGCTGCAAAGAAAAAAATTGCACAGAAAGCTCAAGCAGCAGTTCAATGAAGATATAAAAGCATAAAGCAGAAAAGCATGTGGAAAGAGGGTGGAAGCAATTCCCAATGTGGGCTTGTATCCAAAATTGTTGCAAAATGCAAGCCTATGAAACAGCTGTTGGACTGCCATAATTACAGACATGCTGCTTTTTCTGCAAGCCATAGTAAATTCACAAAATATGCAAAAATAAGTTCATACATATTTTAACATCACTACTTCCCAACAGTTTTAGAATGAAGTATTTACCAGAAATGTGGTCAACTAGCCCACTGTCTAGGATTTTTAGTTTGCTTGTTTTGTTTACTGATACCTCAGAAAAGCTCAGCAACGCAGAGCAAAGTTTAGCACCAGGTTTGCAAAATAATCTCCACTGCCTCTTATGCAGCATTAATTCAAAAATTATTGTGGAAAGCCTAATATCATTGCTTCCCAGAGACAGCTGATGAGCCACTGTAGAAAAGATTGGTCAGATGCAGCAGGGCTTTTCTTATATTCTTATGGCAGGGATGGGAATTCCTTCAGTGTGGGAGAAAGGTGGGATAGAAATATTGCAAGTAATAAATAAATATTCTCAAGTATCAGGACCAAGTCTGAGTTTCAAAAACACATGTTGCTGACTGATGTAGACTTGAATCACATGGGTCAAGGACTCGGGTGTGACAAGAATGAATCAGAAAAACTCGAGTCTGAAAACCTGAAAGTCTGCATGCGCTTCCTTACCTTTTTGCGGCGTGAAATCTGGCAGTTCCAGCCAGAAGGCAGGGAAGGGTTAGTGTTTTGCTTCAAGCAGGAGGTAGGGGGAGGGAGGCAGGAGTGAGCTGCCATCTCTGAAGAGCCAATGATCATTGGACTAAGGATGGAGGGCAGAAGGAAGAGCCCAAGGGGTTCTTGCCTTAGGATTAGCTAGAGAAACTCAGGGAGGGAGAAAGGAGGAGGCAGGGAATGGCTGATTCCTTCCTAGCGAACACATGGGCTCATGGGAGGAGAAAGCTGCAATGGGACTACTTCTGAGTAGAGCTGTAAAGGATTATGTTGCAAGTCTCCCAGCTGCTGTGCGCAACTCTGCTCCTGCTTACAACTTCTATCCCTTCATGCTGTCCATCCTGCCCCCACCAGCCATGCCTAAGTTGAGTCTTAGGGAGCTGAAACTCAGGACTCAACTCAAGTCTCGTGTGATGCCAAATTCCCATCCCTGTCTTATGGCTATTGGACAATATGGTCTCTAGACACCATAACAAATGAGCAAGATCTGAGTACCTGTGCAGTCTGCTTCATTTATAGCCTTACTGTAGCAACTGCCCTAAAGTCCATGCTGGAAATTGGGTTTATAACCTACATGGACAGGTTGATGAATAATTCATATTTACTCAATCTAAATCTAAGTCAACAGCCTGAGCCACTACCAATTATAGCAAACGATTGACTCTTTTTATGTAGCAAATATGTACAGTACAGTACACTGCAAGGAAGTAGGTACTGTTTCTGCAAAACAACAGTCTCTGCACTTAGCTGAACACTTTTTTTAAAAAATGGATTTGCCAATTTGTCTTAAAGATATCCATTGGACAAAACAGTGTCAATGTTGGAGCTTTTTGTTTGGTCAAAAATTTAGACATACATTTTTGCTGAAGAGCTCTGCAGTATTAACTGTAGCCTACCACTCTCCCACACATCCCCTTAAGCTCTGTTCTCCCTCTTACTTTTCCAAGCCAGGGAATGGAAAGAAGACAGGCTGGCACATCACCAGGTAAAGGGGACAGCATTTGATATGTTGCCTAAGGCATGGGCTGGTCCCGAGTGAAATTTCTGGCCAAGATCCAAAGGGCCATGCATAGTGTTCTGTGTGCTCTCTTGTCCTGCCATATAGCCAAATCCAAACATCAGGAGACCCTTCAAAAGTTGCATTAGATGTGGCATGCAAGACTATGGCTAGAAGGGGAAATGGGTAACACTTCTGTGCATATACAGAAGCTTCTTTGTCTCAAAGATGGGGCTCTTTGGCCTTTCATAGTAGTTCCTTCAATAATCCATGTGATTTTTAAAATGCAGTAAAAGAAAATGCCAATCCAGCCTTCAATTAACATTCAAATATACAAAGATGACACTGTGCTGCATATAAAGAACATTTTAAAAATCCAAATACTTTCATAGCTAATCAAATTTCAACTAACTTTCAATGGTAGTTGTGAGGATACCATGGAAAACCATGCTCAATTTTGATGGTTTTTAATGGGCTCATAAAGGTGACTTTCTTGATATTATGAACTATGGCAGGACCCATAAGGTAGCACAATTTATGTAGTGCTTTGAATTGGGGAGGGAAGTGATTGTTGTGTAGCTTAGGACAGGGGGTTAAAATAGAGGAATTACAACCTGAACACTGTCTTGCGGCTTCTGTTGTTCAGCCCCGTCTCGAGCCTCGAGGAATAGCAGAGACCCTGCTGGGTTGAGAGGCTGGCTCCCAACACTGTAATTGCGAGGGCGCTTTACTGTGTCCGAGCTGGCTAGTGGTGTAAAGCTGTTCCGCCTCATCCTTAAAGGGGTTTGGCTCTTTGAAAGGTTGTTCTGATTGAAAATGGAGGATATCATAAGGAAGAAGTTGAACCACAAAACAAAATTAAACATAGTTCAATATTTCTGATGCCAGAGATATAAATGACAATGATTTTCATGAGACTGCTTGGTATGGAGTTCTTCTTTTCAAACTAACCACAGAATAACTGATCCCTTGTAAAATTCACTCAGATACAGAGCTAGTAATGCATGTGCCCTGATATAATGCCTGTTTCATATACCGATGGAATTAAAGGAGAGAAAACCTCAACAGTACACAGCAAATTGTCAAATTGCATTTTGTGTCTTATAACGTTTTTCCAAAACTATGTTCCACACCAGCAATGGGCAACGTGGGGTAGAAGGTGAGACAGAATCACCTCACCAGATTTCTTTGGAAAGTTCTACCACCACTACTGCAGTGGCTGTGATCCTGCAAATACTTACAACCCTAGGGCTCCAGATGCTCTTGTGTTGTGTTTCAGTGATCACAGCAGTGGTAGCAGTTTTCAAAGAACTCTGGTAGGGCAGTTCTGACTCACCTTCCAGCCCCATATTGCACATCACTATCTAAAACCCTAACAAAAGATTTCCTCTTCTTTCATTCCTGCCCTTGGTACCTGACCATCTGCACTTCATTGGTTCATCTACTACTGAATAACCAATCCTTTCTGCATGTGCATCTCCTTCTTCATACACTTTCTGTAGGATGTAACATGAGGTTTTCTTAAGTACAACCATATGTTTGATATCTGGATTATATAATATTATGTAAAAATAAGGGGGGAAATTACACAAACCAAGCCACTGTGCATACGGCTGTACACTTGAAATCCTAGTATTGCACATAGTGGGAGTGCATGGAGGAGGAAAGGGGGAATATGCCTATTTTTTTCCATCAAGAAGGGTCTTGGTAAGCCAGCAATGTCTGAACCATACCAAAATTGTCAACTCCCAAGTGGATTTATCACTGAATTCCAGGAACCTATACTGATTGTGGAAGCACCTAAAACTACCATGGAATTATAGTACTAATGTTCATTTCATCTCCTTGAAACCTCCAACAGTTCCATAATGAGAATGTTCTGAAACAGTCAATTATGAGAACATCAGAAGTATTCTTTCTTTTCTATTCATTGCCATTTAGATCAGCAAGCTGACAAAAATTTCCATGCCATCTGCCTAGTGCAATGGTTCTCAAAATTTTTACACAGAGACGCACTTTTTAGAATGGCACTCGTGTTGGCATCCATCAGAAGTGATGTAACCTGGAAGTGATGTCATAGCCAGAAGTAACATCATCAAGCAGGAAGTGCAGTAATTGTGACATAATAAAATGACACTCCTGGAATACAAACTGACATTCTTGGACTGCTGCAATTGCACAACCATGAAACATCTCTGACAGAAAGCAAGATTAGGGGCACAATCCTAAACTGAGTTAGGCTGGCATAAACTAACCCAGAAAGTTTAGCCAGCACAAGGGCCACCATAAAGTATATTTGGATGTGAGCCATCTTCCCTGACTCCGAGAGTAGTCAGTAGGATTGCGCTGTAAATCAAAATATGATGTAAAAGTACTGAAATAAAAACAATTAAAAAAACCCTCACTTGGAAATTCAAACTGTTAACACTCACAACAGGAATATAGCAAAAGTAAGGTCTTGCTTGAGTACAGTGCTCTCTTGGGAGGAGGAGGTTTTTCCAGATGGCCCTCCTCTGCCTGGTCTCTTTAGCCTAGGATGATGACAGTGTATACAAACTACCAAGGTTTTTTCTTTCCTCCTGTTCAGCTGCTGGTCCAGTAAAGGGAAAGCAGGAACAGGTGTGTGCATGCTAACCATCAGGCACTATTCCCTCCAGCAGCCTGCTGTTTTTTGCCAGGAGCCTCATAAATGTACTTTCTGGACATTTAGTTATGAATTCACATAATGACTGGATTGAAACAAGAATGATTTTAAGCTTTATGTGTAAAAATGCACCAAGACTGGAATGGCTCTATCCCTACCAAGTACTTCTTTGTGTTAACAATGCCCTGTAATTTATTCCCTCTGAAACCAACACTTCCAATGAAGCGCATCTATAGGATCCATGCCCTATCATAAACTACTATTAACAGCATGCAAGTAATACAGCATGTTCAGGAACTGGCACTTTAGAACAGTAAAGAAACACTGCTATGAGATCATAACACTGATATATCAGCACTGTCCACAGCAACTGAAGCCAAAACCAACAGCCCAAATTGTAAATCATTGTTCTGAATTATGAGTGAACAAGGTTTTTTAGCAGCCTGTCTTAAGATTAAATAGGTCTGTCTGTATTCACACTAAAACCTCAGAAATATCATCCTGCCTGTGAACCATACAACCCAAAATGGCAACAAATTGACTCACAGCCTCAGAATCATATACAAATCAAATAACTTCTCAAACACCAGAACTGATATGTTGGATTAGAGCCCAATAGTGGTGCATTACATCCCCTGCATCCTCCCAAAACCACTCGTGGGGGTTGGAGACTCTCACAGTGTGAAATGTGGTCTGCAGCAGAATGGAGAAATGAACAGAAATGGCAGGACTTCCTTGAATTAGTGGAAGTCCTTTCCAGAGTCCCTTTGGAACTATACACTGATCACTACTTTAGCAACAATTGCACTTTAAGGAAACATCAGACACATGTCTATCCATTTAAGACACACCAATATGCAGACCAAGCATTGATATCAACTGTGAGAATTCAGAGATTACATTTTATGAGAGCATACTGGCATATGTACATTTGTCCTGTGCTGTCACAGTGGGTGAATGGTTAACAGATCACCTGTTACATGAGAACTAGTGTGTGGAGAGGAGGGAGGTGAGAACTTGCTGCTCCCTCTGCTTTCCTAGATTTTTGATTAGGTCCAAAGGTGTGGTAAAATTCTCAGCCTGTGATAATATGTTAAGGATAAGATGGTACAGGATTTACAAATGGCTATTTGCATAGGCAGTAGGTTACAACATGTAAGTGGCTGCTCCTATTCACTCTATAGGTGACGTATTTAGAGATATCATAGAACAGAAGCACAGTTGAATGAGGTACCCAAGTTCAACTTTTAAAGAACATGCCTATTATGGCTGTGACGTCTGGAATAGCGCAATGGTTTTCCATCTAAAATTTATTATAAATTCACTTCAAAGCTCTAAAACATGCAGAAGAGAACTAGGGAAATCAACTATAACATTTTTCAAGGAATGCTGATAGTTAATTATAGACCACTAATGCACAAAAGCAAAGAAACCTTCATTGCTAAATAGCTTTTAAAAGCATTTCAAATTAAGTAATTTTTAAAATTACAACTCTGATGGTTAATTTTGTTTCCAAATTTTAATGCAGTAATTTATCCTATACTTGTTAGAAAAATGAGCAATCGCCAGAAAATCATTCCCCCCCCCCCAAACAGTTTTAGAAAAGTGAACTGCTGGAAAAATGTTCTTTTTGAATGGATGCTGGAGGCATCATCTATCAACTAAGGGCCCAATCCTATCCAACTTTCTAGCACAGATGCAGCTAAACTGCAGCCCCATGGTAGAGGAACAAATGTTCCCCTACCTTGAGAAGGCCTCTGTGTCTGCACCCCCACCATAGGATGCAGCACACACCCCATCGGCATGGCTGCATCAGTGCTGGAAAACTGGATCAGATTGGACCCTAAGAAATTTCCATTGATTTCTAAGGACTTTAAACCTTACCTGTTGGAATATGCGCGAAACGCTGCCTGTAGGATTCTAGGGGGAAGTGTATTGTCCAGACCCCTGAAACACCTTACTATGTTGTACTAGATGTATGCCCCTTGTTCAATTTCCTTTCTTCCATGTGTTCCTTCTCTTCCTGCTCACCAAAGCAGCAACATCAAGGCTGCTGCGTTCTGTCCCCCATGGCAGGGAGCCATTGCTGAAGAGCACCCCCATTTTTCATCCACACAAAGAAAACAGCTATAGGTTCTCTGTTTCCTAACTTGTACTGTGGAAGCCTCTGATACTTCAGAAGGTCATATGATTGTGACTCTTTTCTGGAAACCTAAACGTCCTCTCTTCCTCTGTATGTTTATTAACAGCAAGCAAACTAGCTGGGTGATGGAAAGTATAATAGGAAAAGAGTTTGTCTGCTGATTGCTCCGCTTGCCAACATGATTTCAGTTACACAAAAGTACTTGGGTGTGTTGTTAAAGTCAATGGGACTTTACAGCTCAAATCCAAGCACTTTCAGGATAATACATTCAGAGATCATGCTGTAAATTTAGCAATATGTGAAACAGATGCTATTAGCATGAATTTGTACAGAGGTACATACTGTTGTAGAGGTTGGCTTGTCTCGGTGTGTGTCCACAGCTTCAATGTTCAGAGAGATTATTTCCAATTTACAGCCTTAACAAAATTGAAAAAACAACATGTATTCTTGAATCATGCAGTGTATACACATCGTAAAATCAGGCATTGTATAGTTTGAAATGATCAGAGAAAGAATTATATTGTATAATATGAAATGATCGTGGTTACCCATTCAGCTCTCTAAGTAATTACAGCTATAATGCTCTCTAACCTTTCCCCGTTCAGAGAAGGAATAATTAATCAGTCACCGTTCCTCTCAACTACACAGCCTCAGTTTTTACACTTTAGAATTCACAGAGAGTTCATGCTTCAGAACTACAACAATTACATCCATTTCCCAAACATAGTATTTCTAGAATCTCCTTTTTACAAAGATGTTACTTTCAAAGATCCTCAGATTCCCAACTTTCACCTTCTAAAATGATAATTCACACCTCCTTGTCAGCTCTAAATGATATTTATCTGGCTGTGTGAAAGAAAAGACATTTATTTATTTAAATAATTTATGCCCCAACTTTCCTCACACATTTGGAGCATACAAGGTGGCATGCAACAGAAAAAAGCAATACAACAAACAGATTTAAAATACATAAAATTTAAAAAACAATAAAGTAGATCCTACCCCTATGGATCATTTAAAAATAATTAAAATCACAAGTGCCAACCCATCATTTCAACAGTCTAATGCCTTCTTAAATGAAAAGGTATTGAGGTCCTGCCGAGACCCAAACTGAAACCCATGACTCATGTTTTAAGCTAATATTCTACCAGTAGAGCACTGCTCTCCTTGCTGCCCACCAATTTATATATATCTACATAAATAAGAAAAATATTTACCATAAGCAACTGGTGTGAGCTTAAGGATGGCATGAAGAGGGCATCTCAGGTATGGTAGCTCATCTATAAGAAACAAGCAGGAATTAAAGACCAAATGCAAAACATGTTTTGTGACTGCCTTTTGTTGATCCAGCCCAGAATCTTTATTCCAAAAGACTTTTTAGGGCTCTCTCACTGCACCACTCATTTACATTGCCAAAGCACACATGCACATCTATTCTCTTGATCTTCACACAATCATCACATTCCCCAGGACCCAAAAAGCAAGCATACGTGTTATTACACTATTATCAAATGTAACTGAGGGCACAGTCTAGAGCACCTGTTCGGCCAGCGCTTGTCAGTATCACATCTGTGCCACAGGAGAAGGCGCTGGCCTGGCACAGGGAGTTGCCCAGTAAGCTGTCACAGACGCCTGATAAGCCAGCCCCAAGCCAATCATGTCTGGCTGGTGTGGGCCCCAGGGAGAGCTGGGAAAAGGCAGGAGGGGGGCTGAATGGGGTGACGGGAGGAGAGAGAGCGAGCAGGCCCGTGGGTGCGCTAGCCCAGGCAGAGGGGTGGAGTGCAGATCCAGCCATTAGGACCGGATCATGGGCTTGATCCAGCCGTTTGGATTTGCACCAGTAATTTCACTGGCGCAGATCCAAGCAGCCCCATAGGATTGGCTGGGGCTTACCCCAGGGTAAGGGGAAAATATCACTCTGGGGTGAGCTCCACTTGCCTCCCAGCCTGCATCAGATGCAGCGCAGGCCAGTTGGCCTCCCCGCTCTAATGCAGGTTAGGATTGGGCTGTGAGTTTGATCATTGCTGAATAATGGCAACTCACGGGGAATGTCTTTTTTCCCCAAAATAGTTACCTATTTTGTTTTAGCAAAGGTATACCCAAAACTGTTTGGTTTCTTACCTGCACTCTTATCAAGGAAATAAGCCAGTAAGCATCTCATAACTGCCTGGTGAGCAATAACTAGGACATTGCCTTGACGTTCCAGCTCCATAATCACAGGCTCTAAGCGCTGGACCAAATCTTGATAAGACTGGAAGAAAATAAAAACGTGAATCAGAGCAAGGGTTATTCATCTAATTTCACATACTCAAAAAGTAAGCATTTAATAATAATATAAAAACCCCAGATGAATATTTTGTTATGATTATTCTACTCATGTGCTGCTGTTCCTTTACAATGCAATCCTATGCAAGTCTAACCATGGTCAAAGGGGCTTACTCCCAGGAAAGTGTGCATAGGATTGCAGCCTGAGAAAGCTCTCAGTGACTCACATAGAACTTTTGGCCTTCAGGCACTGTTCAGGATCACACATGCTAAGCTTCCATAGTGCTACATCATCAGGTGGTTCCAGACTACGTTGCGTGAAACTTTATAAGGTAGGCAAGCTGCTCAGTGAGACACTTGCCATAGTTTAAAGATCAGCACTTTTTTTATTCAATATAATGTAATGAGAATAGCTATAGTTCCAGGAAATTTGTCAATGGGTCCTACTAGATGTAGGTCTGAGCATTGGTGTTCTGTGAACATTTTGATTTTCAAAAACAACTGCAATGTACAAAATCAAGAGTTTGCTGATGTGGAGATGAGACTGACTGGGTTGGGGGAGGGGCTCATAATGAATTCAAATAATCATCTTGCATAACTCAGCAGAATCTTAGACATGGGACTCATAGGTGTTCAGTCAGGCTTACTCCTAGGAACGTGTGTTTTGGTTTGCAGCCTGAGATAGGATAATGACAGTTATCTACTAAATGCCTCTCTTTTCTGTATTTAGCATTTGCTGTAGCAGGTCTCCCCCCCCCCACAACCTATTCAAAATGGCAATAGTTTTGAGTATGAAAGGTAATCACTTCTCCTCCAGGGTAGCGATAGAGGTATTTCTCTTGAGTCCGAAGTGCAAACTCCTCTGGATACTTTCTCTGAATCTCTTCATAGGTCATTTCTTCACATACTCCCTGGGAAAAAAATGGAACAATTCCAAAACATTTTTTTTAAAATCCCACTATGTGTGATGAAATGCAATGTTGCTGCTTGCAACAACAGACAAGAGGTAAAACCATTAAAGAGGATGGTTGAAATGTTTCCTTCAAAATATAAATGAGCTGGAAATGCTGGACTGGCAGTGCCAACCAAGCTTCATAGAATAGTAGCATATGAACTTTAGAGTAAGCCGCATGGAACTCACTGGGACTTACTTTTGAGAAGAGATAGACACAAAATTATATACATTTTATAATATTATACATTTTAGAACAATGTTCTCCAGGCTTGGAGCCAGGACTCCAACTGGTTGTGAAGCCTCAGTTGTGGAGTCATGACAACCTACAGGAATGAACAAAGTTGAAGACCATTGGATTAAAGCACCACCAGGTAAAGAGGGAGGCATCTGGTGTATTCCTTTAGGTACCAGGAGATTTGTGCCCCACTTCTCCTCTGGTTCTTAGCAACTGTGCGAAAACAGCTTTTCACTTGTGCCAGGCTTCATGGTAAATCCCACCCCCCCGTTCGCTCTAATAAGAATATTTGGTTACAGCGAACAGTGCTTGGAAGATATTGAAGGGTGGGGCAGGATATGGGTGGCCACAGATAGGATTCCAGGAGGGGGAAAGGCCCAATGGTGGGTTCCCAGTCTCGTATTTTATATATTGGGGTCATGGCACGATAAAGGTGGAAGACCACTGTTTAAGACCACTTATGCTGGACCTGGTGTACTTGCTCAGTTTAGTTCAATTTCTGGGAGTCGGCAATTTTTATTTTAGGACTATGCTGAAAACTATTTTGCCAGTATTTCTGCATGAGTTCAGGATGAGGAGCCGTGATATGGAGAGGGAGAATTCTTGAAGTCGAATAGTGGGGCAAGCAACTGGAGACCCTTTTTGCTTACAAAAACCTTCTATTCCTTCATATTGTGCTTCTGTGGGCAATTCCAGCAGCTCAGAAAGTGCTGTAGGTCTCCTTGGAGGTCGGCTTTTGTCCAGCCACCATTTTTCCTCCAGAATGTCCCTCAGAAAGATGCTATATCATTACATATCATTCCTGGGCCATTCCAGGGTTAAAACAAATGGCAATTCCCACACAGCCTTTCCCCATTTAAATTGCCTACACATGAGAAAGGGAGCAGGAATTACTTTTCAGATCAGGCCAACTTTATTTAGGGCACAATCTTAACCTGCACTGGAACAGGCAGGCCATTTGGCCTGAGCTGTATCCAGCGCATGTTGGGAGGCTGCTAAAGCTTCCATGGGGCAAGGGAATGTTTTTCCCTTACCCTGGGGTAGGTGCCAGCTGCCCTATTGGGCTGCTCCGATCTGAGCCCACTAGTTAGCAAGCACACGTCCAAGCAGGCTGCAGCGGCCTGAATTGGGGCTGCATGGCCCAGGGATGGGGGTTTGGATGCAGCCTAACAGCTGCACCCAGACTCCTCCACCCTCCCTGGGCCACCCCGCATGTGGCCCAAGACACAATTGGCTTGCGCTGGCCCAAGGAAGAGGTTAGAATTACCCTGTTAGATTATCTTCATAACAATAGTTGAAATACTTAACCATCCTTTCCACCTCTCCAGGTCTTTTGGCTTTTCCACCACTCTACTCACAGCATCAATCTCATTCAGTATCTTCCACTGTTCATATGGTACCCCCAGGGCCTCTGCAGTCTGTATAGTTCTCTTCAGCTGGCTAGTCCAAACCTTCAGGTCTGCAATCTCCTGTTCTTGGATGAACTTTTTCAGTGCTTGTGCAAACTAGGAGACAATAAAAAATGTTGAGAGGCTAGTACAGTTTTTGCAGCTGAACTGGGAAAAGCATTCTTCCTTCTCTCTTAAGAAGATCAGAAAACCAACCTATGCTTGATATGGCTCACGTGATCAAGCATGACTGCTACAGTGGCACATGGAATGGTATCCGCAATAGTACAGTTAACATGGATACAAAAGCAACAGATAACATGGATAGGAAAGCAAAATCTCTTCCCAAATAATGTAAAACTTCAAAAATAATTCAGTACATAATTTATCATACCTAATCTTCTAAAAGGAATGCATATGCAATGAAGGAACATATATGGAAAGGCAAGCATGCTGTTAGGTGTTCCTGGTGACTGAAGATAGGGCAAAACTAACACTTGATTTAGAGTACTGTATATACTCGTGTATAATGTTACGCTTGTATTCTCTTTTATTTATGCCAATAAAGGTTCAATAACAATAACAATAATAATAATACATGTATAAGTAAAAAAAATTATGCATGAAAATTGACCCTGAAAGCATAGATCAACTTATATGTGGGTCAATATGGTGAAAAAAAGCTTCTAACAGCAGCTGGGGACTCAGCTAGCAGAATGCAGGGGGAGTAGGAAAAAAAATTGAGCAATTTTACTTACCAGTAATTATACTCAGGCAGCAAGCAAAAAAGATGGCCATTTTGCCTTCTTCTCCAAAGAGGCAGAGGGGTGAAGGCGCTTATGGGAATTGTAGTCGTTATGAAGGCTGATGCTATGGAAGTACTGTATTGTGTTCCTCACAAAGCCTACAACTCCCATAAGCCCTCTTCCTTCTTAAAAGCTCCATTTCTGTGCTCATCTCAGAATAATAATAATAATAATAATAATAATAATAATAATAATAATAATAA